>JAMRYI010001428.1:0-25495 GCA_029231635.1 Ditylenchus weischeri | reverse complement strand
TCTAGACAACATGAAACAATTTTTAAAAAAGTTCAAAACAGAAAAGGGGTCATAGATAACGCATAAGATTTCGATGCTCATTTATTGCGCTTTCAGAAAATTTTTAAATATTTGTTGCTGCGATAACTTTGACTTAAAAACTGCCCTTTAACTCAACAAATGACTAAAACATTATAAGGTTTTTGGGCAAACTTCAGCATAGAGTATCTCAAATTTCAGTTTGTGACTGATTTAGCACCTATTTATTAGAATTTAATAGTTTTAAAACGAATTTAATAGGCTTCAAAATAAAAATTTTGAAGAGAAAGTTTGTTTTTGAGCGACCAAAATTGCATCTTTAAAAAAAGACGTTAATTTGACGTGCCCTTTTACCTCTCAAAATTTTTCAGTTACAGGTTTATTGCATCTATATGTATTAGTCAAATTTAGTCTAAGTTTGTGAATTAGACATGAAATATGGTCATGAGATCTGAACTTTTAAAAAAATAGGTAAAAAAAGCCAGTTCAGTGTTTTAAGGCGAAATTTTAATTCGTAAAATTAAAAAAACAACAGGGGGCCAATGCAGTTTTTGGTACCAATTTGGTGCCTGCGTATCAATGGGTTAAAAATGCTATTCAGGAAAGAAATATACATACCATGATAGAGACAATAAATTAGAGAATACTGAAATTAAAGAGGATTCCACAACAACTGTGTATGTTGCATTAAAGTTATAATTTTAAAAAGCGTTTTGGTCAGTTAATTTTGCAGGAGTCAATTAGAAACCTTGTTTACGTATTTTTTTGCTGAGTTTCTTCTGGGTCATCATGTTTCCTGGCTATTTTTCGACAACCAAAATTAAAGTTATCTAAAAATAGACAGGTAACAAAAGTAAGCCGAAAAAAATTGGACAGAAAAATTACAGTAAAAAGGTTTTTAATGACTTCTGCAAAATTAACTGATCTTTATGTACGGTACCGCTTATTCGTCTACAATTTATTTTCGGTCGAAATTTTGGCTCAATATATGTCGGTAGTGACCACGAAAAAATACCACTGTCACCCTGTCAACTTTTTCACTTTTGCTTTAGAGCAGTGGCGGTCAGCACTCACTAACGCGGAATCAAACATGCTTTCTGACTGAAAGAAGCCAAAGTTTTTTTAGTCTGTCCTAATGGGTGGAACATGAGTTCCCGATGTATTTTCAAGCCTTATCTTTTATCAGTTTTGTCGAGAGCTACAAAACCTATGTTACAGATTTTATTTTTGAAAATTTGAATGTTGAGATATGGCATAACGTTGGAAATTTAATAAAACATTTGATCACCTAAAGTAATGAAAGTGCTTGTCAACTTCTCAAAATGACCTCACAATTGTTTGGAGCCAAATAGAATTCTCGACAACTAAAATAATCAAGCTACGTTAAACAGCTATTTGAAAGAGGAGATGTCGGGCTACAAACTACAAGTGTTAGAAAAAAGAGATATGCTTACAAAATTGATAAAAGATAAGACTTTGAAAATCCACCGGGAACTTATGTTCCACCCGTTAAAATACTCTGACTTGCCTTTATGCAAACCACGAACTAAAAAAAACTTTAAAATTCAGCATATTATTGACTAAATCGCTGTTATGATAAATAAACCAAAAAAATTAAAAAATGTATGCTTGAAAACAATTACAATTACATTTTTGCAATTGTAATTTTTCTTAGAATATTTATTTAGTAAAATTGCTAAGTCGCTGACAGTTGCTGTATGTGTAACAACGTAAAGTTTGATGTAAAAAGTCGTTGGAAATTTAATGATTTGAGTAATTTGTTCATTAAAGAAGTGGCAAGAAATTTGGAGGTACTCGATAAAAACCTGCATTTGAAAGTAAAGGTGAATACATGTATAATTTAATCTAGGCATTTGACTAACTAATATTCATGCATCAGAGTCACTTCCAGGTGTTTGTGTCTAAGGTATGTGGGTGTGCGCATCTCAACTCCAAGCCCCTTCATGCATCCAGAGTCATTTTGAGTGATTTGTGTCTAAGGTATGTGGGTGTGCGCATCTCAACCAAGCCCCTCATGCATCCAGAGTCATTTTGAGTGATTTGTGTCTAAGGTATGTGGGTGTGCGCATCTCAACTCCAAGCCCCCTTCATGCATCCAGAGTCATTTAGAGTGATTTGTGTCTAAGGTATGTGGGTGTGCGCATCTCAACTCCAAGCCCCTTCATGCATCCAGAGTCATTTTGAGTGATTTGTGTCTAAGGTATGTGGGTGTGCATCTCAACTCCAAGCCCCTCCATGCATCCAGAGTCACTTTGAGTGATTTGTGTCTAAGGTATGTGGGTGTGCATCTCAACTCCAAGCCCCCTTCATGCATCCAGAGTCACTTCGAGTGATTTGTGTCTAAGGTATGTGGTGTGCGCATCTCATCCAAGCCCCTTCATGCATCCAGAGTCACTTTCGAGTGATTTGTGTCTAAGGTATGTGGGTGTGCATCTCAACTCAAGCCCCTCCATGCATCCAGAGTCATTTTAGTGATTTGTGTCTAAGGTATGTGGGGTGTGCGCATCTCAGCTCCAAACCCCCTTCATGCATCCAGAGTCACTTTAGAGTGATTTGTGTCTAAGGTATGTGGGTGTGCGCATCTCAACTCCAAGCCCCCTTCATGCATCCAGAGTCACTTTCGAGTGATTTGTGTCTAAGGTATGTGGGTGTGCGCATCTCAACTCCAAGCCCCCTTCATGCATCAGAGTCACTTTGAGTGATTTGTGTCTAAGGTATGTGGGTGTGCGCATCTCAACTCCAAGCCCCCTCCATGCATCCAGAGTCACTTTGGGTGATTTGTGTCTAAGGTATGTGGGTGTGCGCATCTCAACTCCAAGCCCCTCCATGCATCCAGAGTACCTTCAGAGTGATTTGTGTCTAAGGTTGTATGGGTGTGCGCATCTCAACTCCAAGCCCCCTCCATGCATCCAGAGTCACTTTGGAGTGATTTGTGTCTAAGGTATGTGGGTGTGCGCATCTCAACTCAAGCCCCCTCCATGCATCCAGAGTCACTTTCGAGTGATTTGTGTCTAAGGTATGTGGGTGTGCGCATCTCAACTCAAGCCCCCTTCATGCATCCAGAGTCACTTTCGAGTGATTTGTGTCTAAGGTATGTGGGTGTGCGCATCTCAACTCCAAGCCCCCTTCATGCATCCAGAGTCACTTTCAGTGATTTGTGTCTAAGGTATGTGGGTGTGCGCATCTCAACTCCAAGCCCCCTTCATGCATCCAGAGTCACTTTCGAGTGATTTGTGTCTAAGGTATGTGGTGTGCGCATCTCAACTCCAAGCCTTCATGCATCCAGAGTCACTTTCAGTGATTTGTGTCTAAGGTATGTGGGTGTGCATCTCAACTCCAAGCCCCTCCATGCATCCAGAGTCATTTCGAGTGATTTGTGTCTAAGGTCTGTGGGTGTGCGCATCTCAACCCCAAGCCCCCTTCATGCATCCAGAGTCACTTTGAGTGATTTGTGTCTAAGGTATGTGGGTGTGCACATCTTAACTCCAAGCCCCCTGCATGCATCCAGAGTCACTTTGAGTGATTTGTGTCTAAGGTATGTGGGTGTGCGCATCTCAACTCCAAGCCCCTCCATGCATCCAGAGTCACTTTGAGTGATTTGTGTCTAAGGTATGTGGGTGTGCGCATCTCAACTCCAAGCCCCTTCATGCATCCAGAGTCACTTTGAGTGATTTGTGTCTAAGGTATGTGGGTGTGCGCATCTCAACTCAAACCCCTCCATGCATCCAGAGTCATTTTTAAGTGATTTGTGTCTAAGGTATGTGGGTGTGTGCATCTCAACTCCAAGCCCCCTTCATGCATCCAGAGTCACTATAGAGTGATTTGTCTCTAGGTATGTGGTGTGTGCATCTCAACTCCAAGCCCCTCAGCATCCAGAGTCACTTTCGAGTGATTTGTGTCTAAGGTATGTGGGTGTGCATCTCAACTCCAAGCCCTCCATGCATCCAGAGTCATTTTGGAGTGATTTGTGTCTAAGGTATGTGGGTGTGTGCATCTCAACTCCAAGCCCCCCATCCAGAGTCACTTTCGAGTGATTTGTGTCTAAGGTATGTGGGTGTGCGCATCTCAACTCCAAGCCCCTATCAAGTCCATTCTGAGATCAGTTTATTAATTGTGTGGGTGTGCGCATCTCAACTCCAAGCCCCTTCATGCATCCAGAGTCACTTTCGAGTGATTTGTGTCTAAGGTATGGGTGTGCGCATCTCAACTCCAAGCCCTTCATGCATCCAGAGTCACTTTCGAGTGATTTGTGTCTAAGGTATGTGGGTGTGCGCATCTCAACTCCAAGCCCCCTCTATGCATCCAGAGTCACTTTCGAGTGATTTGTGTCTAAGGTATGTGTGTGCGCATCTCAACTCCAAGCCCCTCCATGCATCCAGAGTCACTTTCGAGTGATTTGTGTCTAAGGTATGTGGGTGTGCATCTCAACTCCAAGCCCCCTTCATGCATCCAGAGTCACTTTGAGTGATTTGTGTCTAAGGTATGTGGGTGTGCGCATCTCAACTCCAAGCCCCCTTCATGCATCCAGAGTCACTTTCGAGTGATTTGTGTCTAAGGTATGTGGGTGTGCATCTCAACTCCAAGCCCCTTCATGCATCCAGAGTCACTTTCGAGTGATTTGTGTCTAAGGTATGTGGGTGTGCGCATCTCAACTCCAAGCCCCTTCATGCATCCAGAGTCACTTTCGAGTGATTTGTGTCTAAGGTATGTGGGTGTGCATCTCAACTCCAAGCCCCTTCATGCATCCAGAGTCACTTTCGAGTGATTTGTGTCTAAGGTATGTGGGTGTGCGCATCTCAACTCCAAGCCCCTTCATGCATCCAGAGTCACTTTCGAGTGATTTGTGTCTAAGGTATGTGGGTGTGCGCATCTCAACTCCAAGCCCCTTCATGCATCCAGAGTCACTTTCGAGTGATTTGTGTCTAAGGTATGTGGGTGTGTGCATCTCAACTCAAGCCCCTTCATGCATCCAGAGTCACTTTCGAGTGATTTGTGTCTAAGGTATGTGGGTGTGCGCATCTCAACTCCAAGCCCCTTCATGCATCCAGAGTCACTTTCGAGTGATTTGTGTCTAAGGTATGTGGGTGTGTGCATCTCAACTCCAAGCCCCTTCATGCATCCAGAGTCACTTTCGAGTGATTTGTGTCTAAGGTATGTGGGTGTGCGCATCTCAACTCCAAGCCCCTTCATGCATCCAGAGTCACTTTCGAGTGATTTGTGTCTAAGGTATGTGGGTGTGTGCATCTCAACTCCAAGCCCCTTCATGCATCCAGAGTCACTTTCGAGTGATTTGTGTCTAAGGTATGTGGGTGTGCATCTCAACTAAGCCCCCTTCATGCATCCAGAGTCACTTTCGAGTGATTTGTGTCTAAGGTATGTGGGTGTGTGCATCTCAACTCAAGCCCCTTCATGCATCCAGAGTCACTTTCGAGTGATTTGTGTCTAAGGTATGTGGGTGTGTGCATCTCAACTCCAAGCCCCTTCATGCATCCAGAGTCACTTTCGAGTGATTTGTGTCTAAGGTATGTGGGTGTGCATCTCAACTCCAAGCCCCTTCATGCATCCAGAGTCACTTTCGAGTGATTTGTGTCTAAGGTATGTGGGTGTGCATCTCAACTCCAAGCCCCCTTCATGCATCCAGAGTCACTTTCGAGTGATTTGTGTCTAAGGTATGTGGGTGTGTGCATCTCAACTCCAAGCCTTCATGCATCCAGAGTCACTTTCGAGTGATTTGTGTCTAAGGTATGTGGGTGTGCATCTCAACTCCAAGCCCCTTCATGCATCCAGAGTCACTTTCGAGTGATTTGTGTCTAAGGTATGTGGGTGTGTGCATCTCAACTCCAAGCCCCTTCATGCATCCAGAGTCACTTTCGAGTGATTTGTGTCTAAGGTATGTGGGTGTGCATCTCAACTCCAAGCCCCTTCATGCATCCAGAGTCACTTTCGAGTGATTTGTGTCTAAGGTATGTGGGTGTGTGCATCTCAACTCCAAGCCCCTTCATGCATCCAGAGTCACTTTCGAGTGATTTGTGTCTAAGGTATGTGGGTGTGCATCTCAACTCCAAGCCCCTTCATGCATCCAGAGTCACTTTCGAGTGATTTGTGTCTAAGGTATG
The DNA here is from genome assembly GCA_029231635.1 of Ditylenchus weischeri. NCBI lineage: Eukaryota > Metazoa > Nematoda > Chromadorea > Rhabditida > Anguinidae > Ditylenchus > Ditylenchus weischeri. The sequence continues at coordinate 19,340 of JAMRYI010001428.1, read as the reverse complement.
TGTGTGTACGCGCATCTCAACTCCAAGCCCCCTTCATGCATCCAGAGTCACTTTCGAGTGATTTGTGTCTAAGGTATGTGTGTGCATCTCAACTCAAGCCCCTTCATGCATCCAGAGTCACTTTCGAGTGATTTGTGTCTAAGGTATGTGGGTGTGCATCTCAACTCCAAGCCCCTTCATGCATCCAGAGTCACTTTCGAGTGATTTGTGTCTAAGGTATGTGGGTGTGCGCATCTCAACTCCAAGCCCCTTCATGCATCCAGAGTCACTTTCGAGTGATTTGTGTCTAAGGTATGTGGGTGTGTGCATCTCAACTCCAAGCCCCTTCATGCATCCAGAGTCACTTTCGAGTGATTTGTGTCTAAGGTATGTGGGTGTGTGCATCTCAACTCAAAGCCCCCTTCATGCATCCAGAGTCACTTTCGAGTGATTTGTGTCTAAGGTATGTGGGTGTGTGCATCTCAACTCCAAGCCCCTTCATGCATCCAGAGTCACTTTCGAGTGATTTGTGTCTAAGGTATGTGGGTGTGCGCATCTCAACTCCAAGCCCCTTCATGCATCCAGAGTCACTTTCGAGTGATTTGTGTCTAAGGTATGTGGGTGTGCGCATCTCAACTCCAAGCCCCCTCATGCATCCAGAGTCACTTTCGAGTGATTTGTGTCTAAGGTATGTGGGTGTGTGCATCTCAACTCCAAGCCCCCATGCATCCAGAGTCACTTTCGAGTGATTTGTGTCTAAGGTATATGGGTGTGTGCATCTCAACTCCAAGCCCCTTCATGCATCCAGAGTCACTTTCGAGTGATTTGTGTCTAAGGTATGTGGGTGTGTGCATCTCAACTCAAGCCCCTTCATGCATCCAGAGTCACTTTCGAGTGATTTGTGTCTAAGGTATGTGGGTGTGTGCATCTCAACTCCAAGCCCCTTCATGCATCCAGAGTCACTTTCGAGTGATTTGTGTCTAAGGTATGTGGGTGTGTGCATCTCAACTCCAAGCCCCCTTCATGCATCCAGAGTCACTTTCGAGTGATTTGTGTCTAAGGTATGTGGGTGTGCGCATCTCAACTCCAAGCCCCTTCATGCATCCAGAGTCACTTTCGAGTGATTTGTGTCTAAGGTATGTGGGTGTGTGCATCTCAACTCCAAGCCCCTTCATGCATCCAGAGTCACTTTCGAGTGATTTGTGTCTAAGGTATGTGGGTGTGTGCATCTCAACTCCAAGCCCCTTCATGCATCCAGAGTCACTTTCGAGTGATTTGTGTCTAAGGTATGTGGGTGTGCATCTCAACTCCAAGCCCCCTTCATGCATCCAGAGTCACTTTCGAGTGATTTGTGTCTAAGGTATGTGGGTGTGCGCATCTCAACTCCAAGCCCCTCATGCATCCAGAGTCACTTTCGAGTGATTTGTGTCTAAGGTATGTGGGTGTGTGCATCTCAACTCCAAGCCCCTTCATGCATCCAGAGTCACTTTCGAGTGATTTGTGTCTAAGGTATGTGGGTGTGTGCATCTCAACTCCAAGCCCCTTCATGCATCCAGAGTCACTTTCGAGTGATTTGTGTCTAAGGTATGTGGGTGTGTGCATCTCAACTCCAAGCCCCCTGCATCCAGAGTCACTTTCGAGTGATTTGTGTCTAAGGTATGTGGGTGTGCATCTCAACTCCAAGCCCCTTCATGCATCCAGAGTCACTTTCGAGTGATTTGTGTCTAAGGTATGTGGGTGTGTGCATCTCAACTCCAAGCCCCTTCATGCATCCAGAGTCACTTTCGAGTGATTTGTGTCTAAGGTATGTGGGTGTGTGCATCTCAACTCCAAGCCCCCTTCATGCATCCAGAGTCACTTTCGAGTGATTTGTGTCTAAGGTATGTGGGTGTGTGCATCTCAACTCCAAGCCCCTTCATGCATCCAGAGTCACTTTCGAGTGATTTGTGTCTAAGGTATGTGGGTGTGTGCATCTCAACTCCAAGCCCCTTCATGCATCCAGAGTCACTTTCGAGTGATTTGTGTCTAAGGTATGTGGGTGTGTGCATCTCAACTCCAAGCCCCTTCATGCATCCAGAGTCACTTTCGAGTGATTTGTGTCTAAGGTATGTGGGTGTGTGCATCTCAACTCCAAGCCCCTTCATGCATCCAGAGTCACTTTCGAGTGATTTGTGTCTAAGGTATGTGGGTGTGCATCTCAACTCCAAGCCCCTTCATGCATCCAGAGTCACTTTCGAGTGATTTGTGTCTAAGGTATGTGGGTGTGTGCATCTCAACTCCAAGCCCCTTCATGCATCCAGAGTCACTTTCGAGTGATTTGTGTCTAAGGTATGTGGGTGTGTGCATCTCAACTCCAAGCCCCCTCATGCATCCAGAGTCACTTTCGAGTGATTTGTGTCTAAGGTATGTGGTGTGTGCATCTCAACTCCAAGCCCCCTTCATGCATCCAGAGTCACTTTCGAGTGATTTGTGTCTAAGGTATGTGGGTGTGCGCATCTCAACTCCAAGCCCCTTCATGCATCCAGAGTCACTTTCGAGTGATTTGTGTCTAAGGTATGTGGGTGTGCATCTCAACTCCAAGCCCCTTCATGCATCCAGAGTCACTTTCGAGTGATTTGTGTCTAAGGTATGTGGGTGTGTGCATCTCAACTCCAAGCCCCCTTCATGCATCCAGAGTCACTTTCGAGTGATTTGTGTCTAAGGTATGTGGGTGTGCATCTCAACTCCAAGCCCCCTTCATGCATCCAGAGTCACTTTCGAGTGATTTGTGTCTAAGGTATGTGGGTGTGTGCATCTCAACTCCAAGCCCCCTCATGCATCCAGAGTCACTTTCGAGTGATTTGTGTCTAAGGTATGTGGGTGTGTGCATCTCAACTCCAAGCCCCTTCATGCATCCAGAGTCACTTTCGAGTGATTTGTGTCTAAGGTATGTGGGTGTGTGCATCTCAACTCCAAGCCCCTTCATGCATCCAGAGTCACTTTCGAGTGATTTGTGTCTAAGGTATGTGGGTGTGCATCTCAACTCCAAGCCCCCTTCATGCATCCAGAGTCACTTTCGAGTGATTTGTGTCTAAGGTATGTGGGTGTGTGCATCTCAACTCCAAGCCCCTTCATGCATCCAGAGTCACTTTCGAGTGATTTGTGTCTAAGGTATGTGGGTGTGTGCATCTCAACTCCAAGCCCCTTCATGCATCCAGAGTCACTTTCGAGTGATTTGTGTCTAAGGTATGTGGGTGTGTGCATCTCAACTCCAAGCCCCTTCATGCATCCAGAGTCACTTTCGAGTGATTTGTGTCTAAGGTATGTGGGTGTGTGCATCTCAACTCCAAGCCCCCTTCATGCATCCAGAGTCACTTTCGAGTGATTTGTGTCTAAGGTATGTGGGTGTGCGCATCTCAACTCCAAGCCCCCTTCATGCATCCAGAGTCACTTTCGAGTGATTTGTGTCTAAGGTATGTGGGTGTGCGCATCTCAACTCCAAGCCCCTTCATGCATCCAGAGTCACTTTCGAGTGATTTGTGTCTAAGGTATGTGGGTGTGTGCATCTCAACTCCAAGCCCCTTCATGCATCCAGAGTCACTTTCGAGTGATTTGTGTCTAAGGTATGTGGGTGTGCATCTCAACTCCAAGCCCCTTCATGCATCCAGAGTCACTTTCGAGTGATTTGTGTCTAAGGTATGTGGGTGTGTGCATCTCAACTCCAAGCCCCTTCATGCATCCAGAGTCACTTTCGAGTGATTTGTGTCTAAGGTATGTGGGTGTGTGCATCTCAACTCCAAGCCCCTTCATGCATCCAGAGTCACTTTCGAGTGATTTGTGTCTAAGGTATGTGGGTGTGTGCATCTCAACTCCAAGCCCCTTCATGCATCCAGAGTCACTTTCGAGTGATTTGTGTCTAAGGTATGTGGGTGTGTGCATCTCAACTCCAAGCCCCTTCATGCATCCAGAGTCACTTTCAGTGATTTGTGTCTAAGGTATGTGGGTGTGCGCATCTCAACTCCAAGCCCCTTCATGCATCCAGAGTCACTTTCGAGTGATTTGTGTCTAAGGTATGTGGGTGTGTGCATCTCAACTCCAAGCCCCTTCATGCATCCAGAGTCACTTTCGAGTGATTTGTGTCTAAGGTATGTGGGTGTGCGCATCTCAACTCCAAGCCCCTTCATGCATCCAGAGTCACTTTCGAGTGATTTGTGTCTAAGGTATGTGGGTGTGTGCATCTCAACTCCAAGCCCCTTCATGCATCCAGAGTCACTTTCGAGTGATTTGTGTCTAAGGTATGTGGGTGTGCATCTCAACTCCAAGCCCCTTCATGCATCCAGAGTCACTTTCGAGTGATTTGTGTCTAAGGTATGTGGGTGTGCATCTCAACTCCAAGCCCCTTCATGCATCCAGAGTCACTTTCGAGTGATTTGTGTCTAAGGTATGTGGGTGTGCATCTCAACTCCAAGCCCCTTCATGCATCCAGAGTCACTTTCGAGTGATTTGTGTCTAAGGTATGTGGGTGTGTGCATCTCAACTCCAAGCCCCTCATGCATCCAGAGTCACTTTCGAGTGATTTGTGTCTAAGGTATGTGGGTGTGTGCATCTCAACTCCAAGCCCCTTCATGCATCCAGAGTCACTTTCGAGTGATTTGTGTCTAAGGTATGTGGGTGTGTGCATCTCAACTCCAAGCCCCTTCATGCATCCAGAGTCACTTTCAGTGATTTGTGTCTAAGGTATGTGGGTGTGTGCATCTCAACTAAGCCCCTTCATGCATCCAGAGTCACTTTCGAGTGATTTGTGTCTAAGGTATGTGGGTGTGTGCATCTCAACTCCAAGCCCCTTCATGCATCCAGAGTCACTTTCGAGTGATTTGTGTCTAAGGTATGTGGGTGTGTGCATCTCAACTCCAAGCCCCTTCATGCATCCAGAGTCACTTTCGAGTGATTTGTGTCTAAGGTATGTGGGTGTGCGCATCTCAACTCCAAGCCCCTTCATGCATCCAGAGTCACTTTCGAGTGATTTGTGTCTAAGGTATGTGGGTGTGCGCATCTCAACTCCAAGCCCCTTCATGCATCCAGAGTCACTTTCGAGTGATTTGTGTCTAAGGTATGTGGGTGTGCGCATCTCAACTCCAAGCCCCTTCATGCATCCAGAGTCACTTTCGAGTGATTTGTGTCTAAGGTATGTGGGTGTGTGCATCTCAACTCCAAGCCCCTTCATGCATCCAGAGTCACTTTCGAGTGATTTGTGTCTAAGGTATGTGGGTGTGCATCTCAACTCCAAGCCCCTTCATGCATCCAGAGTCACTTTCGAGTGATTTGTGTCTAAGGTATGTGGGTGTGTGCATCTCAACTCCAAGCCCCTTCATGCATCCAGAGTCACTTTCGAGTGATTTGTGTCTAAGGTATGTGGGTGTGCATCTCAACTCCAAGCCCCTTCATGCATCCAGAGTCACTTTCGAGTGATTTGTGTCTAAGGTATGTGGGTGTGTGCATCTCAACTCCAAGCCCCTTCATGCATCCAGAGTCACTTTCGAGTGATTTGTGTCTAAGGTATGTGGGTGTGTGCATCTCAACTCCAAGCCCCTTCATGCATCCAGAGTCACTTTCGAGTGATTTGTGTCTAAGGTATGTGGGTGTGCGCATCTCAACTCCAAGCCCCTTCATGCATCCAGAGTCACTTTCGAGTGATTTGTGTCTAAGGTATGTGGGTGTGCGCATCTCAACTCCAAGCCCCTTCATGCATCCAGAGTCACTTTCGAGTGATTTGTGTCTAAGGTATGTGGGTGTGTGCATCTCAACTCCAAGCCCCCTTCATGCATCCAGAGTCACTTTCGAGTGATTTGTGTCTAAGGTATGTGGGTGTGCATCTCAACTCCAAGCCCCTTCATGCATCCAGAGTCACTTTCGAGTGATTTGTGTCTAAGGTATGTGGGTGTGTGCATCTCAACTCCAAGCCCCTTCATGCATCCAGAGTCACTTTCGAGTGATTTGTGTCTAAGGTATGTGGGTGTGCGCATCTCAACTCCAAGCCCCTTCATGCATCCAGAGTCACTTTCGAGTGATTTGTGTCTAAGGTATGTGGGTGTGTGCATCTCAACTCCAAGCCCCTTCATGCATCCAGAGTCACTTTCGAGTGATTTGTGTCTAAGGTATGTGGGTGTGCGCATCTCAACTCCAAGCCCCTTCATGCATCCAGAGTCACTTTCGAGTGATTTGTGTCTAAGGTATGTGGGTGTGTGCATCTCAACTCCAAGCCCCTTCATGCATCCAGAGTCACTTTCGAGTGATTTGTGTCTAAGGTATGTGGGTGTGCGCATCTCAACTCCAAGCCCCTTCATGCATCCAGAGTCACTTTCGAGTGATTTGTGTCTAAGGTATGTGGGTGTGCGCATCTCAACTCCAAGCCCCTTCATGCATCCAGAGTCACTTTCGAGTGATTTGTGTCTAAGGTATGTGGGTGTGTGCATCTCAACTCCAAGCCCCCTTCATGCATCCAGAGTCACTATTCAGTGATTTGTGTCTAAGGTATGTGGGTGTGCATCTCAACTCCAAGCCCCTTCATGCATCCAGAGTCACTTTCGAGTGATTTGTGTCTAAGGTATGTGGGTGTGTGCATCTCAACTCCAAGCCCCTTCATGCATCCAGAGTCACTTTCGAGTGATTTGTGTCTAAGGTATGTGGGTGTGCATCTCAACTCCAAGCCCCTTCATGCATCCAGAGTCACTTTCGAGTGATTTGTGTCTAAGGTATGTGGGTGTGTGCATCTCAACTCCAAGCCCCTTCATGCATCCAGAGTCACTTTCGAGTGATTTGTGTCTAAGGTATGTGGGTGTGTGCATCTCAACTCCAAGCCCCCTTCATGCATCCAGAGTCACTTTCGAGTGATTTGTGTCTAAGGTATGTGGGTGTGTGCATCTCAACTCCAAGCCCCTTCATGCATCCAGAGTCACTTTCGAGTGATTTGTGTCTAAGGTATGTGGGTGTGCGCATCTCAACTCCAAGCCCCTTCATGCATCCAGAGTCACTTTCGAGTGATTTGTGTCTAAGGTATGTGGGTGTGTGCATCTCAACTCCAAGCCCCTTCATGCATCCAGAGTCACTTTCGAGTGATTTGTGTCTAAGGTATGTGGGTGTGCATCTCAACTCCAAGCCCCTTCATGCATCCAGAGTCACTTTCGAGTGATTTGTGTCTAAGGTATGTGGGTGTGTGCATCTCAACTCCAAGCCCCTTCATGCATCCAGAGTCACTTTCAGTGATTTGTGTCTAAGGTATGTGGGTGTGCGCATCTCAACTCCAAGCCCCTTCATGCATCCAGAGTCACTTTCGAGTGATTTGTGTCTAAGGTATGTGGGTGTGTGCATCTCAACTCCAAGCCCCTTCATGCATCCAGAGTCACTTTCGAGTGATTTGTGTCTAAGGTATGTGGGTGTGCGCATCTCAACTCCAAGCCCCTTCATGCATCCAGAGTCACTTTCGAGTGATTTGTGTCTAAGGTATGTGGGTGTGTGCATCTCAACTCCAAGCCCCTTCATGCATCCAGAGTCACTTTCAGTGATTTGTGTCTAAGGTATGTGGGTGTGCGCATCTCAACTCCAAGCCCCTTCATGCATCCAGAGTCACTTTCGAGTGATTTGTGTCTAAGGTATGTGGGTGTGCGCATCTCAACTCCAAGCCCCTTCATGCATCCAGAGTCACTTTCGAGTGATTTGTGTCTAAGGTATGTGGGTGTGCATCTCAACTCCAAGCCCCTTCATGCATCCAGAGTCACTTTCGAGTGATTTGTGTCTAAGGTATGTGGGTGTGCGCATCTCAACTCCAAGCCCCTTCATGCATCCAGAGTCACTTTCGAGTGATTTGTGTCTAAGGTATGTGGGTGTGTGCATCTCAACTCCAAGCCCCTTCATGCATCCAGAGTCACTTTCGAGTGATTTGTGTCTAAGGTATGTGGGTGTGTGCATCTCAACTCAAGCCCCTTCATGCATCCAGAGTCACTTTCGAGTGATTTGTGTCTAAGGTATGTGGGTGTGCGCATCTCAACTCCAAGCCCCTTCATGCATCCAGAGTCACTTTCAGTGATTTGTGTCTAAGGTATGTGGGTGTGCATCTCAACTCCAAGCCCCTTCATGCATCCAGAGTCACTTTCGAGTGATTTGTGTCTAAGGTATGTGGGTGTGCGCATCTCAACTCCAAGCCCCTTCATGCATCCAGAGTCACTTTCGAGTGATTTGTGTCTAAGGTATGTGGGTGTGTGCATCTCAACTCAAGCCCCTTCATGCATCCAGAGTCACTTTCGAGTGATTTGTGTCTAAGGTATGTGGGTGTGCGCATCTCAACTCCAAGCCCCTTCATGCATCCAGAGTCACTTTCGAGTGATTTGTGTCTAAGGTATGTGGGTGTGTGCATCTCAACTCCAAGCCCCTTCATGCATCCAGAGTCACTTTCGAGTGATTTGTGTCTAAGGTATGTGGGTGTGTGCATCTCAACTCCAAGCCCCTTCATGCATCCAGAGTCACTTTCGAGTGATTTGTGTCTAAGGTATGTGGGTGTGTGCATCTCAACTCCAAGCCCCTTCATGCATCCAGAGTCACTTTCGAGTGATTTGTGTCTAAGGTATGTGGGTGTGCATCTCAACTCCAAGCCCCTTCATGCATCCAGAGTCACTTTCGAGTGATTTGTGTCTAAGGTATGTGGGTGTGTGCATCTCAACTCCAAGCCCCTTCATGCATCCAGAGTCACTTTCGAGTGATTTGTGTCTAAGGTATGTGGTGTGTGCATCTCAACTCCAAGCCCCTTCATGCATCCAGAGTCACTTTCGAGTGATTTGTGTCTAAGGTATGTGGGTGTGCATCTCAACTCCAAGCCCCCTTCATGCATCCAGAGTCACTTTCGAGTGATTTGTGTCTAAGGTATGTGGTGTGTGCATCTCAACTCCAAGCCCCTTCATGCATCCAGAGTCACTTTCGAGTGATTTGTGTCTAAGGTATGTGGGTGTGTGCATCTCAACTCCAAGCCCCTTCATGCATCCAGAGTCACTTTCGAGTGATTTGTGTCTAAGGTATGTGGGTGTGTGCATCTCAACTCCAAGCCCCTTCATGCATCCAGAGTCACTTTCGAGTGATTTGTGTCTAAGGTATGTGGGTGTGTGCATCTCAACTCCAAGCCCCTTCATGCATCCAGAGTCACTTTCGAGTGATTTGTGTCTAAGGTATGTGGGTGTGTGCATCTCAACTCCAAGCCCCCTTCATGCATCCAGAGTCACTTTCGAGTGATTTGTGTCTAAGGTATGTGGGTGTGTGCATCTCAACTCCAAGCCCCTTCATGCATCCAGAGTCACTTTCGAGTGATTTGTGTCTAAGGTATGTGGGTGTGTGCATCTCAACTCCAAGCCCCTTCATGCATCCAGAGTCACTTTCGAGTGATTTGTGTCTAAGGTATGTGGGTGTGTGCATCTCAACTCCAAGCCCCTTCATGCATCCAGAGTCACTTTCGAGTGATTTGTGTCTAAGGTATGTGGGTGTGTGCATCTCAACTCCAAGCCCCTTCATGCATCCAGAGTCACTTTCGAGTGATTTGTGTCTAAGGTATGTGGGTGTGTGCATCTCAACTCCAAGCCCCTTCATGCATCCAGAGTCACTTTCGAGTGATTTGTGTCTAAGGTATGTGGGTGTGTGCATCTCAACTCCAAGCCCCTTCATGCATCCAGAGTCACTTTCGAGTGATTTGTGTCTAAGGTATGTGGGTGTGTGCATCTCAACTCCAAGCCCCTTCATGCATCCAGAGTCACTTTCGAGTGATTTGTGTCTAAGGTATGTGGGTGTGTGCATCTCAACTCCAAGCCCCTTCATGCATCCAGAGTCACTTTCGAGTGATTTGTGTCTAAGGTATGTGGGTGTGTGCATCTCAACTCAAGCCCCTTCATGCATCCAGAGTCACTTTCGAGTGATTTGTGTCTAAGGTATGTGGTGTGTGCATCTCAACTCCAAGCCCCTTCATGCATCCAGAGTCACTTTCGAGTGATTTGTGTCTAAGGTATGTGGGTGTGTGCATCTCAACTCCAAGCCCCTTCATGCATCCAGAGTCACTTTCGAGTGATTTGTGTCTAAGGTATGTGGGTGTGCGCATCTCAACTCCAAGCCCCTTCATGCATCCAGAGTCACTTTCGAGTGATTTGTGTCTAAGGTATGTGGGTGTGTGCATCTCAACTCCAAGCCCCTTCATGCATCCAGAGTCACTTTCGAGTGATTTGTGTCTAAGGTATGTGGGTGTGTGCATCTCAACTCCAAGCCCCTTCATGCATCCAGAGTCACTTTCGAGTGATTTGTGTCTAAGGTATGTGGGTGTGTGCATCTCAACTCCAAGCCCCTTCATGCATCCAGAGTCACTTTCGAGTGATTTGTGTCTAAGGTATGTGGGTGTGTGCATCTCAACTCCAAGCCCCTTCATGCATCCAGAGTCACTTTCGAGTGATTTGTGTCTAAGGTATGTGGTGTGTGCATCTCAACTCCAAGCCCCTTCATGCATCCAGAGTCACTTTCGAGTGATTTGTGTCTAAGGTATGTGGGTGTGTGCATCTCAACTCCAAGCCCCTTCATGCATCCAGAGTCACTTTCGAGTGATTTGTGTCTAAGGTATGTGGGTGTGCATCTCAACTCCAAGCCCCTTCATGCATCCAGAGTCACTTTCGAGTGATTTGTGTCTAAGGTATGTGGGTGTGTGCATCTCAACTCCAAGCCCCTTCATGCATCCAGAGTCACTTTCGAGTGATTTGTGTCTAAGGTATGTGGGTGTGTGCATCTCAACTCCAAGCCCCTTCATGCATCCAGAGTCACTTTCGAGTGATTTGTGTCTAAGGTATGTGGGTGTGTGCATCTCAACTCCAAGCCCCTTCATGCATCCAGAGTCACTTTCGAGTGATTTGTGTCTAAGGTATGTGGGTGTGTGCATCTCAACTCCAAGCCCCTTCATGCATCCAGAGTCACTTTCGAGTGATTTGTGTCTAAGGTATGTGGGTGTGTGCATCTCAACTCCAAGCCCCTTCATGCATCCAGAGTCACTTTCGAGTGATTTGTGTCTAAGGTATGTGGGTGTGTGCATCTCAACTCCAAGCCCCTTCATGCATCCAGAGTCACTTTCGAGTGATTTGTGTCTAAGGTATGTGGGTGTGTGCATCTCAACTCCAAGCCCCTTCATGCATCCAGAGTCACTTTCGAGTGATTTGTGTCTAAGGTATGTGGGTGTGTGCATCTCAACTCCAAGCCCCTTCATGCATCCAGAGTCACTTTCGAGTGATTTGTGTCTAAGGTATGTGGGTGTGTGCATCTCAACTCCAAGCCCCTTCATGCATCCAGAGTCACTTTCGAGTGATTTGTGTCTAAGGTATGTGGGTGTGTGCATCTCAACTCCAAGCCCCTTCATGCATCCAGAGTCACTTTCGAGTGATTTGTGTCTAAGGTATGTGGGTGTGCATCTCAACTCCAAGCCCCTTCATGCATCCAGAGTCACTTTCGAGTGATTTGTGTCTAAGGTATGTGGGTGTGTGCATCTCAACTCCAAGCCCCTTCATGCATCCAGAGTCACTTTCGAGTGATTTGTGTCTAAGGTATGTGGGTGTGTGCATCTCAACTCCAAGCCCCCTTCATGCATCCAGAGTCACTTTCGAGTGATTTGTGTCTAAGGTATGTGGGTGTGTGCATCTCAACTCCAAGCCCCTTCATGCATCCAGAGTCACTTTCAGTGATTTGTGTCTAAGGTATGTGGGTGTGTGCATCTCAACTCCAAGCCCCTTCATGCATCCAGAGTCACTTTCGAGTGATTTGTGTCTAAGGTATGTGGGTGTGTGCATCTCAACTCCAAGCCCCTTCATGCATCCAGAGTCACTTTCGAGTGATTTGTGTCTAAGGTATGTGGGTGTGTGCATCTCAACTCAAGCCCCTTCATGCATCCAGAGTCACTTTCGAGTGATTTGTGTCTAAGGTATGTGGGTGTGTGCATCTCAACTCCAAGCCCCTTCATGCATCCAGAGTCACTTTCGAGTGATTTGTGTCTAAGGTATGTGGGTGTGTGCATCTCAACTCCAAGCCCCTTCATGCATCCAGAGTCACTTTCGAGTGATTTGTGTCTAAGGTATGTGGGTGTGTGCATCTCAACTCCCCCCCATGCATCCAGAGTCACTTTCAGTGATTTGTGTCTAAGGTATGTGGGTGTGTGCATCTCAACTCCAAGCCCCTTCATGCATCCAGAGTCACTTTCGAGTGATTTGTGTCTAAGGTATGTGGGTGTGCATCTCAACTCCAAGCCCCCTTCATGCATCCAGAGTCACTTTCGAGTGATTTGTGTCTAAGGTATGTGGGTGTGTGCATCTCAACTCCAAGCCCCTTCATGCATCCAGAGTCACTTTCGAGTGATTTGTGTCTAAGGTATGTGGGTGTGTGCATCTCAACTCCAAGCCCCTTCATGCATCCAGAGTCACTTTCAGTGATTTGTGTCTAAGGTATGTGGGTGTGTGCATCTCAACTCCAAGCCCCTTCATGCATCCAGAGTCACTTTCAGTGATTTGTGTCTAAGGTATGTGGGTGTGTGCATCTCAACTCCAAGCCCCTTCATGCATCCAGAGTCACTTTCGAGTGATTTGTGTCTAAGGTATGTGGGTGTGTGCATCTCAACTCAAGCCCCTTCATGCATCCAGAGTCACTTTCGAGTGATTTGTGTCTAAGGTATGTGGGTGTGTGCATCTCAACTCCAAGCCCCTTCATGCATCCAGAGTCACTTTCGAGTGATTTGTGTCTAAGGTATGTGGGTGTGTGCATCTCAACTCCAAGCCCCTTCATGCATCCAGAGTCACTTTCGAGTGATTTGTGTCTAAGGTATGTGGGTGTGTGCATCTCAACTCAAGCCCCTTCATGCATCCAGAGTCACTTTCGAGTGATTTGTGTCTAAGGTATGTGGGTGTGTGCATCTCAACTCCAAGCCCCTTCATGCATCCAGAGTCACTTTCGAGTGATTTGTGTCTAAGGTATGTGGGTGTGCATCTCAACTCCAAGCCCCCTTCATGCATCCAGAGTCACTTTCAGTGATTTGTGTCTAAGGTATGTGGGTGTGTGCATCTCAACTCCAAGCCCCTTCATGCATCCAGAGTCACTTTCGAGTGATTTGTGTCTAAGGTATGTGGGTGTGTGCATCTCAACTCCAAGCCCCTTCATGCATCCAGAGTCACTTTCGAGTGATTTGTGTCTAAGGTATGTGGGTGTGTGCATCTCAACTCCAAGCCCCCTTCATGCATCCAGAGTCACTTTCGAGTGATTTGTGTCTAAGGTATGTGGGTGTGTGCATCTCAACTCCAAGCCCCTTCATGCATCCAGAGTCACTTTCGAGTGATTTGTGTCTAAGGTATGTGGGTGTGTGCATCTCAACTCCAAGCCCCTTCATGCATCCAGAGTCACTTTCGAGTGATTTGTGTCTAAGGTATGTGGGTGTGCGCATCTCAACTCCAAGCCCCTTCATGCATCCAGAGTCACTTTCGAGTGATTTGTGTCTAAGGTATGTGGGTGTGTGCATCTCAACTCAAGCCCCTTCATGCATCCAGAGTCACTTTCAGTGATTTGTGTCTAAGGTATGTGGGTGTGTGCATCTCAACTCCAAGCCCCCTTCATGCATCCAGAGTCACTTTCGAGTGATTTGTGTCTAAGGTATGTGGGTGTGCGCATCTCAACTCCAAGCCCCCTTCATGCATCCAGAGTCACTTTCGAGTGATTTGTGTCTAAGGTATGTGGGTGTGCATCTCAACTCCAAGCCCCTTCATGCATCCAGAGTCACTTTCGAGTGATTTGTGTCTAAGGTATGTGGGTGTGTGCATCTCAACTCCAAGCCCCTTCATGCATCCAGAGTCACTTTCGAGTGATTTGTGTCTAAGGTATGTGGGTGTGTGCATCTCAACTCCAAGCCCCTTCATGCATCCAGAGTCACTTTCGAGTGATTTGTGTCTAAGGTATGTGGGTGTGTGCATCTCAACTCCAAGCCCCTTCATGCATCCAGAGTCACTTTCGAGTGATTTGTGTCTAAGGTATGTGGGTGTGTGCATCTCAACTCCAAGCCCCTTCATGCATCCAGAGTCACTTTCGAGTGATTTGTGTCTAAGGTATGTGGGTGTGCGCATCTCAACTCCAAGCCCCTTCATGCATCCAGAGTCACTTTCAGTGATTTGTGTCTAAGGTATGTGGGTGTGCGCATCTCAACTCCAAGCCCCTTCATGCATCCAGAGTCACTTTCAGTGATTTGTGTCTAAGGTATGTGGGTGTGTGCATCTCAACTCCAAGCCCCTTCATGCATCCAGAGTCACTTTCGAGTGATTTGTGTCTAAGGTATGTGGGTGTGTGCATCTCAACTCCAAGCCCCTTCATGCATCCAGAGTCACTTTCGAGTGATTTGTGTCTAAGGTATGTGGGTGTGTGCATCTCAACTCCAAGCCCCTTCATGCATCCAGAGTCACTTTCGAGTGATTTGTGTCTAAGGTATGTGGGTGTGCGCATCTCAACTCCAAGCCCCTTCATGCATCCAGAGTCACTTTCGAGTGATTTGTGTCTAAGGTATGTGGTGTGTGCATCTCAACTCCAAGCCCCTTCATGCATCCAGAGTCACTTTCAGTGATTTGTGTCTAAGGTATGTGGGTGTGCATCTCAACTCCAAGCCCCTTCATGCATCCAGAGTCACTTTCGAGTGATTTGTGTCTAAGGTATGTGGGTGTGCATCTCAACTCCAAGCCCCTTCATGCATCCAGAGTCACTTTCGAGTGATTTGTGTCTAAGGTATGTGGGTGTGTGCATCTCAACTCCAAGCCCCTTCATGCATCCAGAGTCACTTTCAGTGATTTGTGTCTAAGGTATGTGGGTGTGTGCATCTCAACTCCAAGCCCCTTCATGCATCCAGAGTCACTTTCGAGTGATTTGTGTCTAAGGTATGTGGGTGTGCGCATCTCAACTCCAAGCCCCTTCATGCATCCAGAGTCACTTTCAGTGATTTGTGTCTAAGGTATGTGGGTGTGCATCTCAACTCCAAGCCCCCTTCATGCATCCAGAGTCACTTTCGAGTGATTTGTGTCTAAGGTATGTGGGTGTGCGCATCTCAACTCCAAGCCCCTTCATGCATCCAGAGTCACTTTCGAGTGATTTGTGTCTAAGGTATGTGGGTGTGCATCTCAACTCCAAGCCCCTTCATGCATCCAGAGTCACTTTCAGTGATTTGTGTCTAAGGTATGTGGGTGTGCATCTCAACTCCAAGCCCCCTCATGCATCCAGAGTCACTTTCGAGTGATTTGTGTCTAAGGTATGTGGGTGTGCGCATCTCAACTCCAAGCCCCTTCATGCATCCAGAGTCACTTTGAGTGATTTGTGTCTAAGGTATGTGGGTGTGCGCATCTCAACTCCAAGCCCCTTCATGCATCCAGAGTCACTTTCGAGTGATTTGTGTCTAAGGTATGTGGGTGTGCGCATCTCAACTCCAAGCCCCTTCATGCATCCAGAGTCACTTTCGAGTGATTTGTGTCTAAGGTATGTGGGTGTGCATCTCAACTCCAAAGCCCCTTCATGCATCCAGAGTCACTTTCGAGTGATTTGTGTCTAAGGTATGTGGGTGTGTGCATCTCAACTCCAAGCCCCTTCATGCATCCAGAGTCACTTTCGAGTGATTTGTGTCTAAGGTATGTGGGTGTGCGCATCTCAACTCCAAGCCCCTTCATGCATCCAGAGTCACTTTCAGTGATTTGTGTCTAAGGTATGTGGGTGTGCGCATCTCAACTCCAAGCCCCCTTCATGCATCCAGAGTCACTTTCGAGTGATTTGTGTCTAAGGTATGTGGGTGTGCGCATCTCAACTCCAAGCCCCCTTCATGCATCCAGAGTCACTTTCAGTGATTTGTGTCTAAGGTATGTGGGTGTGTGCATCTCAACTCCAAGCCCCTTCATGCATCCAGAGTCACTTTCAGTGATTTGTGTCTAAGGTATGTGGGTGTGTGCATCTCAACTCCAAGCCCCTTCATGCATCCAGAGTCACTTTCGAGTGATTTGTGTCTAAGGTATGTGGGTGTGCATCTCAACTCCAAGCCCCTTCATGCATCCAGAGTCACTTTCGAGTGATTTGTGTCTAAGGTATGTGGGTGTGCGCATCTCAACTCCAAGCCTTCATGCATCCAGAGTCACTTTCAGTGATTTGTGTCTAAGGTATGTGGGTGTGCGCATCTCAACTCCAAGCCCCTTCATGCATCCAGAGTCACTTTCAGTGATTTGTGTCTAAGGTATGTGGTGTGTGCATCTCAACCCCAAGCCCCTTCATGCATCCAGAGTCACTTTCGAGTGATTTGTGTCTAAGGTATGTGGGTGTGCATCTCAACTCCAAGCCCCTTCATGCATCCAGAGTCACTTTCAGTGATTTGTGTCTAAGGTATGTGGGTGTGCATCTCAACTCCAAGCCCCTTCATGCATCCAGAGTCACTTTCAGTGATTTGTGTCTAAGGTATGTGGGTGTGCATCTCAACTCCAAGCCCCTTCATGCATCCAGAGTCACTTTCGAGTGATTTGTGTCTAAGGTATGTGGGTGTGCATCTCAACTCCAAGCCCCTTCATGCATCCAGAGTCACTTTGAGTGATTTGTGTCTAAGGTATGTGGGTGTGCGCATCTCAACTCCAAGCCCCCTTCATGCATCCAGAGTCACTTTCAGTGATTTGTGTCTAAGGTATGTGGGTGTGCATCTCAACTCCAAGCCCCTTCATGCATCCAGAGTCACTTTCGAGTGATTTGTGTCTAAGGTATGTGGGTGTGCATCTCAACCAAGCCCCCTTCATGCATCCAGAGTCACTTTCGAGTGATTTGTGTCTAAGGTATGTGGGTGTGTGCATCTCAACTCCAAGCCCCTTCATGCATCCAGAGTCACTTTCGAGTGATTTGTGTCTAAGGTATGTGGGTGTGCGCATCTCAACTCCAAGCCCCCTTCATGCATCCAGAGTCACTTTAGAGTGATTTGTGTCTAAGGTATGTGGGTGTGCGCATCTCAACTCCAAGCCCCTTCATGCATCCAGAGTCACTTTCAGTGATTTGTGTCTAAGGTATGTGGGTGTGCGCATCTCAACTCCAAGCCCCTTCATGCATCCAGAGTCACTTTGAGTGATTTGTGTCTAAGGTATGTGGGTGTGCGCATCTCAACTCCAAGCCCCCTTCATGCATCCAGAGTCACTTTCGAGTGATTTGTGTCTAAGGTATGTGGGTGTGCGCATCTCAACTCCAAGCCCCTCCATGCATCCAGAGTCACTTTCGAGTGATTTGTGTCTAAGGTATGTGGGTGTGCGCATCTCAACTCCAAGCCCCTTCATGCATCCAGAGTCACTTTCGAGTGATTTGTGTCTAAGGTATGTGGGTGTGCATCTCAACTCCAACCCCTTCATGCATCCAGAGTCACTTTCGAGTGATTTGTGTCTAAGGTATGTGGGTGTGCGCATCTCAACTCCAAGCCCCTTCATGCATCCAGAGTCACTTTCAGTGATTTGTGTCTAAGGTATGTGGGTGTGCGCATCTCAACTCCCCCTTCATGCATCCAGAGTCACTTTCGAGTGATTTGTGTCTAAGGTATGTGGGTGTGCATCTCAACTCCAACCCCTTCATGCATCCAGAGTCACTTTGAGTGATTTGTGTCTAAGGTATGTGGGTGTGTGCATCTCAACTCAAGCCCCTTCATGCATCCAGAGTCACTTTAGAGTGATTTGTGTCTAAGGTATGTGGGTGTGCATCTCAACCCCAAGCCCCCTTCATGCATCCAGAGTCACTTTGAGTGATTTGTGTCTAAGGTATGTGGGTGTGCGCATCTCAACTCCAAGCCCCTTTGCATCAGAGTCACTTTGAGTGATTTGTGTCTAAGGTATGTGGGTGTGCGCATCTCAACTCCAAGCCCCCTTCATGCATCCAGAGTCACTTTGAGTGATTTGTGTCTAAGGTATGTGGGTGTGCGCATCTCAACTCCAAGCCCCCTTCATGCATCAGAGTCACTTTGAGTGATTTGTGTCTAAGGTATGTGGGTGTGCGCATCTCAACTCCAAGCCCCTTCATGCATCCAGAGTCACTTTAGAGTGATTTGTGTCTAAGGTATGTGGGTGTGCGCATCTCAACTCCAAGCCCCCTTCATGCATCCAGAGTCACTTTCAGTGATTTGTGTCTAAGGTATGTGGGTGTGCGCATCTCAACCCAAGCCCCTTCATGCATCCAGAGTCACTTTCGAGTGATTTGTGTCTAAGGTATGTGGGTGTGCGCATCTCAACTCCAAGCCCCTTCATGCATCCAGAGTCACTTTCAGTGATTTGTGTCTAAGGTATGTGGGTGTGCGCATCTCAACCCAAGCCCCCTTCATGCATCCAGAGTCACTTTCAGTGATTTGTGTCTAAGGTATGTGGGTGTGCGCATCTCAACTCCAAGCCCCTTCATGCATCCAGAGTCACTTTCGAGTGATTTGTGTCTAAGGTATGTGGGTGTGCGCATCTCAACCCAAGCCCCCTTCATGCATCCAGAGTCACTTTGAGTGATTTGTGTCTAAGGTATGTGGGTGTGCGCATCTCAACTCCAAGCCCCCTTCATGCATCCAGAGTCACTTTGAGTGATTTGTGTCTAAGGTATGTGGGTGTGTGCATCTCAACTCCAAGCCCCCTTCATGCATCCAGAGTCACTTTCAGTGATTTGTGTCTAAGGTATGTGGGTGTGCATCTCAACTCTCCATGCATCCAGAGTCACTTTCAGTGATTTGTGTCTAAGGTATGTGGGTGTGTGCATCTCAACTCCAAGCCCCCCTCATGCATCCAGAGTCACTTTAAGTGATTTGTGTCTAAGGTATGTGGGTGTGCATCTCAACTCCAAGCCCCTTCATGCATCCAGAGTCACTTTGAGTGATTTGTGTCTAAGGTATGTGGGTGTGCGCATCTCAACTCCAAGCCCCTTCATGCATCCAGAGTCACTTTGAGTGTTTGTGTCTAAGGTATGTGGGTGTGTGCATCTCAACTCAAGCCCCTTCATCCAGAGTCACTTTCAGTGATTTGTGTCTAAGGTATGTGGGTGTGCGCATCTCAACCCCAAGCCCCCTTCATGCATCCAGAGTCACTTTGAGTGATTTGTGTCTAAGGTATGTGGGTGTGCGCATCTCAACTCCAAGCCCCCTTCATGCATCCAGAGTCACTTTGAGTGATTTGTGTCTAAGGTATGTGGGTGTGCGCATCTCAACTCCAAACCCCCTTCATGCATCCAGAGTCACTTTAGTGATTTGTGTCTAAGGTATGTGGGTGTGCGCATCTCAACCTCAAGCTCCTCCATGCATCCAGAGTCACTTTGAGTGATTTGTGTCTAAGGTATGT
>JAMRYI010000998.1:0-53280 GCA_029231635.1 Ditylenchus weischeri | reverse complement strand
ATGTGCGCATCTCAACTCAAGCCTACTTCATGCATCCAGAGTCCCTTTCGAGTGATTTGCGTCTAAGGTATGTGGGTGTGCGCATCTCAACTCAAGCCTACTTCATGCATCCAGAGTCATTTTCGGTGATTTGTGTCTAAGGTATGTGTGTGCGCATCTCAACTCAAGCCTACTTCATGCATCCAGAGTCCCTTTCGAGTGATTTGCGTCTAAGGTATGTGGGTGTGCGCATCTCAGCTCCAAGCCTACTTCATGCATCCAGAGTCATTTTCAGAATGATTTGTGTCTAAGGTATGTGGGTGTGCGCATCTCAACTCCAAGCCTACTTCATGCATCCAGAGTCCCTTTCGAGTGATTTGCAGTCTAAGGTATGTGGGTGTGCATCTCAACTCAAGCCTACTTCATGCATCCAGAGTCCCTTTCGAGTGATTTGTGTCTAAGGTATGTGGGTGTGTGCATCTCAACTCAAGCCTACTTCATGCATCCAGAGTCATTTTCGAATGATTTGTGTCTAAGGTATGTGGGTGTGCGCATCTCAACTCCAAGCCTACTTCATGCATCCAGAGTCATTTTCGAATGATTTGTGTCTAAGGTATGTGGGTGTGCGCATCTCAACTCAAGCCCCTTCATGCATCAGAGTCATTTTCAGAATGATTTGTGTCTAAGGTATGTGGTGTGCGCATCTCAACTCAAGCCTACTTCATGCATCCAGAGTCCCTTTCAGGTGATTTGCGTCTAAGGTATGTGGGTGTGCGCATCTCAACTCCAAGCCTACTTCATGCATCCAGAGTCCCTTTCGAGTGATTTGTGTCTAAGGTATGTGGGTGTGCGCATCTCAACTCCAAGCCTACTTCATGCATCCAGAGTCATTTTCGAATGATTTGTGTCTAAGGTATGTGGGTGTGCGCATCTCAACTCAAACCTACTTCATGCATCCAGAGTCATTTTCGAATGATTTGTGTCTAAGGTATGTGGGTGTGCGCATCTCAACTCCAAGCCTACTTCATGCATCCAGAGTCACTTCCGAGTGATTTGTGTCTAAGGTATGTGGGTGTGCGCATCTCAACTCCAAGCCTACTTCATGCATCCAGAGTCCCTTTCGAGTGATTTGCGTCTAAGGTATGTGGGTGTGCGCATCTCAACCCCAAGCAACCAAGCCCCCTGCGCCCCCGAAGTGAGTTCCGAACAGGGTTCTTGAGCATACATGCATTCAGAGAGTCTTTTTGCACAGTCCCGGCAAGAAAAATGTGGTAAATCCACCAAATATGACCCTAAAATACCCTAAAAAGACCATTTATCCGTAAAGGATGAAAGGCAAAATTTTTTGACAAAATTCAAATTTTCTTAATCAAAAACAGTTTAGAAATGTTTCTTTTATCATGTTGAGCAGAAAAAATGAGTTTGGGGGGTGATTTTGGGTCACTTTTTGAAAAATCCGAGTATGGGGGGAACTATAAAAGTGCCTATGGTCCTTTGAAGTTTAATAATAGGTTTTGTTAACTAGCACGAGCTCTACCGATTTCCTTTTTGGTTTTACACCCAAAAATTTGCCATGATTGCCTCACGGCACTATTTTACTGTTTTTGAACTGTTTTCTTTTACTGTTTTCTGAAAGCGAATTCGGATTCATCATAAAAAAATGCACCATGATATGCTAACGTTACAGTTCGCCTTTCTAGTGTTAAAAAAACCGGCAGAGTGCGCTTTTGAAATTCACATATTGGTGCAATAAAAAAAATAAAAAAGTCCTTTTACATCTAAAAATGGTAGTAAGCTAGGTTGAGCGAAAACACTTCCTTGTTGTTCGCCCTAGCTAACAAATATTATTTTGCGAATGTCACCTAAAATACATACATGGATATGCTTTTTGCCACGTATCACGTTATAAAAATAATAATTTTAACTCTTAAAAGGCAAAACCCCACTTTAACGTAATTATATTTTCCAAAAAGCTTACTTTAAAGCGGGGTTCTGCCTTTCAAGTGCTAAAATTGTTTTCTTTTGCTGAAACGATCGGTAAAATAGGAATCCTTGCGATATTTGAGAGTAAACTGTAACACAAAATATTTTTTTTAGAAGTAATATGTTTGATAAATTGAAACCTAGTGATAATAAAACATTGATTCATAAAGAAAATGGTTAAAAAAACAGTTTTAATAATCATGCAAAAATATAAACACAGCAGACTATTTCTTTTTCTTTATTTATAAGTTTAATATTCAATATAAATGTTGCGTCTTCGACGCAAGTGATGTCTACAAAATTCTTCACTTTCCCAGCCTGGGGTTTGGTGGCCTATTGGTTGAGGCGATTCCCTGCGGATCCAAAGGCAGGGGGATAAAATATCCCCTCCATTCCCCTTTTTCCAATTCACGAGCTGGTGGCCTTGGCCGCTCGCGACAATAAATCTGACAATTTAAAATTTCATAAAATCATATCAATCCGTACATTCATTCATGAAAACTGATATTTTTATCGATGTCGTATTTTTTATTTTTCAATGCAAGGAATATGTCAATTGTCATTTAATTTATTAATTTTCAAAATGCATCATTTCGCACATTTGACAATGATGTCTCCACGTGTCATATACCATTGTGTAGCCCGTTCTCTGTTCTTTAAAATGTGATATTGAACAATTCTTTGTTATTAAAAAATAGGATCAAAAATAGGAAAACAAAAAATGTGCAAGAATTTACCAAACTTGAGAAATTATTTGTTTTCCTATTTTGATCCTATTTTTTAATAACAAGAAAATTGTTCAATATCACACAAGAACAGAAAACGGGCTACAAATGGTATATGACACGTAGAGACATCATTGTCAAATGTGCCAAATGATGCACTTTGAAAATTAAAGCGAATCCACGTACTTTTTCTCAAAACTTATTGGACAACCTATTATTAATGGGCACCCAAGTAAGTATCAGTCTAATTTTTGCAGGAAGAATTGTGTCCACTTTAAAAATTTACGTTTTTTTAGAAAAAACCATTAAATTGCCCATCGAATGGTATATGATACGTACTGTAAACGTTTTAAAATATTAGTGCGCCAATTAATTTTAGAAAAATAGTCAACAATATTTTGCCCCATAATACGATCATATTTGGCGCTGCTTTTCCCGATTATTTTTGAATACAATACAGTCAACTCTCGATTTAACGAACCCCCCCTATTTAACGAAACTCTCAATTTAACGAACCTCCGAACGTGATTTGGTGATAATATCTCGTCTCGATGCCCATCGTGCCTTCCTGATTGTCCAGCAATATGTTGAAGAAAACTTCTGTGATCCTTCTGTGCTTCGTCTCAGTGATGCCTTAGATGATGCCTTTTACAGAGATCGTCAAAAGAAAATGAAGCAATGTAGAATAACCGATTTCTTCGAATCTAATTCTTGAACATTGTTTGCGAAGTGTGTTTTTATTGTTGATGCAATAAAGTTTTGTTGATTCAGCGTTGTTAAGCAAACACAGTCAACTTTTGATTTAACGAACATTACAGTAAAAATTGTGCACCAACTTTCGATTTAACGAACATTTCTGTCGGTCCCCAGGGGTTCGTTAAATCGAGAGTTGACTGTAATCCCATCGTGTCGTGAAATTCTGCAGAAACATTCACCAAAGTTATAACCCGTCTTTGAAGTTTTAATATTACTTTTAGTTATTTTTCAAAGCAAGACAGCCATATTTTGGCAATTCTCTTCAAATCTTATGTCTTTTTTTTGAACACTTTTGTTATTCCAAATTGTGCAGCTGTTCCCTTTCTCTTTAGTTGCCGCTAATAACTGGTCCATTTAACGGGCTCTAGTGTAATATTTACTTCTAAAACTACTGTGTAAATCTCAATTCGCTAGATAACTAATAAATGCCCAGTTATTTTTTTTATATTTTACAAATTCTTCGGCTAATTCGTTTTGGCCGCAAATGAGCTATAAAGAGAAATCTTCCAATTAATGCTTTCTCATTTGCAAAACACCAGTATAATAATGGTTTGTCAGCTGCAGTAATTGGCCGATACATTTAATTCCGCACATTATTTAGGCTCCCAACCATCTTATTTTGGCATTCAGGAATGTTGCTGCTAGTGGCATTTCCCGTTGGTCCACTAATTAAGCCACAATATTAAATGGGCAATAAAGGGCGCTAAATATGTAAATGCAACTAACTGGCTAATTATTATTTCCATGCTTGCTTGCATGCCCAATATGTGTGGCAAAAACGATAATACCAATAAAATTTGCTACACATCATTTGATTGTAATCATTGGACGCAGATGACCAGTTGAAAAAAATGTTTGATATAACATTTCATGAATTTTGGCTATGGTTGTTTAAAATATTTGTTTTGGATAGCTGTCATATTAATTTGAGGCTTTAGCTGAATAAATTGGCACACTTAATCCTTGATTTTACGATACCCTAGGGCGAATACCATAAGATGAGGGTAAGGGTAGGTTTATTTTTAGTTGAGGACAGAATCGTAGGCAGGGGTGGCTGCTGGGGCTATAGACCCCCTTCCGTCAGGTTTCCGTGAGAACGTTGTAAAAAAAAGTGTGAAAGTGGAAAACGGTGTAGGTAAAATGACCTTTGGAGGGAGGGACGTTAAAATAGTGCACTCCTGCTGAAACGTCTATTACTACAGGGTGTCCGGAAATTAGGCGCATAGCTCCTTGCCCGGTCGATACCCGTTTTCGGGACACTTACCCACGGAAATCTCCAGAATTTCGGGTTTTTTAATAATGACCAACACAGACTTCTCATTCCTATTTGACACGCAATAAACAATATTAAAAAACAAGGGACCACAGGCGCCTATCGACGCCTCTATAGTATTTCGAAATTTCGATAGTGCATTCATCGTGAAAAACTACGCGTCTATCTACGTTCTTTTCGAGACATCGCAAAAATGGCCATCGTTGGAAGCAGAAAAACCATCCTCCAGGCCTACCCCAAAATCCTTCAACTCCAATTTTGAGGGACCACAAAAGTTTTTCTTTTTCGAAGACATTTTCCTGGGTCTCGGCATAAAAAGACGCTGAATTGTCTGAAGTTTGGGGTTCCGTCGAGACATTGCCGAAAATAATCGGAAAAATAAGCAAAAATGGCCTGAATGTGGTCAAAATGTCCATTAAAAAGTAGGACGGACACATGCCAAATACTATATAGAGATAAATGATATATTGCGACGAGAAAATGGAAACCTGTTCGGTTGATTCGGCACATTTCTTTTGGATCCAGTTGAAACTGTTTTCATGCAGACAGGATAAATAAAATTAAAAATATTGACATATTGAGTCAAAAAAGTGCGTGTAATTTCCAAACACCCGGTATATAGGATATTTAAAAAATTATAGTGGTAGAAGTGGGAAGGAACTACACAAGTTGTACAAACACTTCTAACTGTTAATAATTTTGGTTCTTATGCATTATCGGGACTACCTGGTTTTACTCTTGGTTCTTATGCATTATCGGCCATTATTAACGAGCGATACTGAAAGGCAAATTTGGAGGATAGAGCTCGGAAATGTCTTTAGCATAAATGACAGTAAAACCAGGTAGTCCCGATAATGCATAAGAACCATAATTTTTGCCTATATTTTTATAAATTTTCTTTGATTTACGGTCACCCGTCGTTCAACTATATCATCAAAAAAAATGACTTCCTAATTGCTATTCAACTAACATGCCAAATGATCGAGCAAAATCGAGGAAATACAGAGCAATCTTGATACAGCAATAAATGGCCGAGTAACCACAGCAACAACAGAGGAAAACATGGCTTCGACGCCAGCGCCGGCGCTGGCGCTCCAACTTGGCCAATTTCACACGGCGCGCCGCCGGCGCTGCGTGCAAGTATGGTTATTACCCGGGTAATTATATAAAAAGTGAGTCAAAAAAGTTTTCGGTAGACTTTTGAACTCGTTTGCAAAGCTGACAAAATCGACTGTTTCGAAATGCCTTGTAAAAAACTCGAAATAATGCGTGTTTTACCTTGGTCTTACTTGTGGTTTAAAAAGAAGAGAGGGAGGACCAAGGCATAAGGGAGAAGGAAGTACCAAGGCAAAGTTTATTATCTACGAGATGATCGAACTCGGTGAAATTATATAACAAGAAATTTTGGCTCCGACTTTATAATTTTTAGTAGGGTTGCTTTTCTTTCCGGACAGAAAAGATTTGGAAAGTTATCCGGAGAATTTTCCGGTTAGCGGTGAGAAATCGGACAGAAATTACAAACGACCACTGTTTTATTCGAGCAACCACAACATCTCAATCAAAATCATACACAAAAAAAATCAAATTCATCGTCAAACAAGTTATTTTCCTCGGTTTCCATTTCAAGTTCAGCTTCTACTTCTTCCATTGGTTGCTCCACTTACACCTTCTTGAAAAGATTTCCAAACTCTAGTATCATAGATGCTTGTCCGAAAAAAACGGTCCAGAACAAAATCATTTCGAAATCATTTCTTTCCATTTTTTTGGAAAACTTTCTGCGTTTTTTCTGTCCGGAAAGCTTTCCATGCATTTTATTATAATAAGTGTTTAAAATTTTTTATTATCGAATTAAACAGAAAAAAATAGTTGAAAAAATCCCAAAACTCGATAAGCACTGTCAATAATGTATATTTTGATGGTATATCGTTTGAAAGAGGAAGAACAGGGCTACAAAATGGTACTGAGATTTTTAATGTGTGATAGGAAAATTGATAAGATATAAGGCTTTGAAAATCCATTCCGAACTTATGTTCCACCCGTTAGAGCAACGGAAGTTGCCTAACTGATCCGATCTGTCGAGCTATTTTTGGCTTGTAATTTTAAAGTAATTTTAATTGCAAACAAAAAATAATTCGAAAATATTTTTTTGGCAAAATCAGGTTGGTCCCGCGCGAATTCAAATTTCGCAAATTGCTGTGGTGCGAATTGCTAAGTAGGGGGGGTTTCGTAGGTAGGGGGCCAACAGCACTATTTGTACCATGCTAGAAAATTTTTTGGCTCATTTTGTAAAAAGCCGTTGCAAACTGGTCATTCACCTCGTAAGTAGTGTTTACTAGAGTACACGCTCCGCCGATGGCGCGTCAGTCCCAGCTGCTACATGTTAATAGTACGGGTTGGCGCATCTGATGCCAGATTCATGCTCAGCATAGTCGATTTACTCATATAAGTACTCCTGAATACAGTAATACCCGCCAATTCTCGATTTCCTCGCGAGACAACAAGATTTTAATTCAAATTCATTTCAAATTATCCGAATTTTCCGATTCTGACCACCTCCTTGGAAACGGGGAGATTCCAGTGTTCCGGTTCACTTGTTTGACCGATCTTTTTTTTAATCGACGCGCAAGGAGTTGGCGCACAACAAAACTCAGAGTGACACGAACTTTTTTTGCCGCCAAAAATTTTTTTTCCTTATCGAGAAATTTTTCGAAAAATATTTTTGACCAGAAATTTTTTTTTCGCCCCACCAACTCCGAATTTTTATATGCTCAATCGCAAGCGGGCGTGCCATTTCCTAGTCAAGGACACCAACTTTGAAAATAAATGATTGCAAAAAGTGACCTAAAAAATCAATGTTTCAACCAAAACCAAGCAGCGCTATAGTAGTCGTTGAGAGATTAAGCTTGATATAATCCCCTGTTCATTATCATTAATTTTTGTGCAAAATAACGCAAATTTATGATAATTACAACTGTTTACATATTCTCAAGCGTTCTTTAATCAAATCATCCACCTTTTCTCAAGCCTGTAAATAAGCGGTATTTGAAAGCATCCTTTTGCCTTTTTTTTGTTTCCCAATCAAAGCCAAGTAACTGCTGCTACCACTGGCTGCCAACTCCTTCTCTCAGTTTTTCCCAACACTTTGAACCAAAGCCGACTGGCTAAAAGAAAAACTACGATGGCTTCAATGCTTCCAACTTGTTCCATAAAAAAGTGGTTTTATTGTGGATAAAATGAAGTTTTCATTGTGTGACTGGAGTGATTCCATATGGGAAAAAGACTCAAATGTTGCCTAATTTCTTTTTTCATTCAGCACATATTGTTTAAGCCAATTTATTTCCAATTGATCACAATGCACTAAACACAGAAAATAGAGCTTTTTCGCTCTTACCTTTTTACATAATTAAAAAACAGCTATGTTGGCTATGCAGTTTTTAATACAGTCGAACTTATTCAAACAGACACCCTAACAGACTGCCCTCAGGGTGTAATTTAATTACAGACCAAGGTGTTTGTTCAGGACGATATGTAAAAAGGCCATATTTTGGCCAAAAAATTCCCCCTTTTTGTAAAAACAGGGCACCTTAGTTGAAACGACGAATATCTGCGAATTTTTTTCCAGGTGATACCACCATCAGGTATCCTTGTAATTATAGTTTCCAACGAAATGTAATTAATTGCGACATCTTCGCAAAATACAGCAGGAAAAGGTAAAAGTATAAATAAAATTGTTTTTCTGACTAGCTTCATATTTTCACCTTTTGTGCTTTCTTTTGAAAATATGTTGCTATAAAATCCTTGGTAAAAACTGAAATTCAATGGCATCCTGATGGTATCATTGGTATTTTTTAAGATTTTTCGCCGTTTCAGCTAATCAAAAAAGGTGGGACATTTTCCCCAAAAGGTGACATTCTTACGTATCGTCTCTCAGTCTGTTGAGGTTATCAATAAAAAAATGCAGAATAAAACTATTAGTAGGCCCCTTTTCTAAAAAAACCTGAAAAGACCATGGTCACGCGTTCTAAATTTTCCACCGCCAATTCAAAAATTTTTCCTAATCATTGAACTTGTGTACGGATTTTTCAACTTGGTTTCTAACAAAACAAGGTCTAGAATTTAATTTTAGGTAAAGTTTTGTTAGAAACCAAGCTGAAAAATCCGTACACAAGTTACCCGTAAAATATTGTACAGTCAAACCTCGATATAACGTACCCCCGATATAACGTACCCCTTGAGACCATTTGGTTGGATTTATTTCAAATTACAATTAGTTCACCCCCGCTATAACGTACCTTGATATAACGTACCCCGATATAACGTACCCTTGAGACCATTTGGTTGGATTTACTTCAAATTACAATAAGTTCACCCCGCTATAACGTACCCCCGATATAACGTACCTTCGATATGACGTACCCCTTGAAACCATTTGGTTGGATTTACTTCAAATTACAATAAGTTCACCCCCGCTATAACGTACCTTGATATAACGTACCTTCGATATAACGTACCCCTTGAAACCATTTGGTTGGATTTATTTCAAATTACAATTAGTTTTCACCCCGCTATAACGTACCTTGATATAACGTACCCTGATATAACGTACCTTCGATATGACGTACCTTGAAACCATTTGGTTGGATTTACTTCAAATTACAATAAGTTCACCCCGCTATAACGTACCTTTGATATAACGACCATATGACGTACCCTTGAAACCATTTGGTTGGATTTACTTCAAATTACAATAAGTTCACCCCGCTATAACTTACCTTTGATATAACGTACCTTCGATATGACGTACCCTTGAAACCATTTGGTTGGATTTACTTCAAATTACAATAAGTTCACCCCCGCTATAACGTACCTTTGATATAACGTACCTTCGATATGTACCCCTTGAAACCATTTGGTTGGATTTACTTCAAATTACAATAAGTTCACCCCCGCTATAACGTACCTTTGATATAACGTACCTTCGATATGACGTACCCCTTGAAACCATTTGGTTGATTTACTTCAAATTACAATAAGTTCACCCCGCTATAACGTACCTTGATATAACGTACCTTCGATATAACGTACCCCTTGAAACCATTTGGTTGGATTTATTTCAAATTACAATTAGTTCACCCCCGCTATAACGTACCTTGATATAACGTACCCTGATATAACGTACCTTGAGACCATTTGGTTGATTTATTTCAAATTACAATTAGTTCACCCCCTATAACGTACCTTGATATAACGTACCCTTCGATATAACGTACCCCTTGAGACCATTTGGTTGATTTATTTCAAATTACAATTAGTTCACCCCCGCTATAACGTACCCTTGATATAACGTACCTTCGATATGACGTACCCCTTGCAGATAACACTGACCCTTACGTTACCCTCGATATAACGTACCCTTGAAAAATAGTGTGGTACATTTACCAATTTCATACAGTTTTGCTCTTTTCTGCTTCTGCAATGTTTTCTGTAGTCATTAAATGTTTCCTTTAGTTTTGATGAGTACTCCAAAGCCGAAACGTCAAAAGGTTTTTTCCCCGCTAGCCATTGATTGTTGTTCGCGGAATTGTTATTGTTGAGCTTATGAATAAAATCACTTGAATATTTTACAAACCCTTGATATAACGTACACCTGTCATCTATTTGGTTTCTGCCCTCGATATAACGTACCCTCGATATAACGTACCCCTTTACCCGTCCCCCAGGGGGTACGTTATATCGAGGTTTGACTGTATTCAACATTGTCGCTGGTTTTCTTCTATTTGCCTTTGCTTGGCAGTTTTCCTAAGCTTTTTAGGCATTCCGAAACGCAATCGTTGTGATGTTTTTGAGTAGGAGAATGCATTAAAGTTATACGGTACAGTCGAAGCTGGATGTGGCGCCGATTTAGTGGCAATTTATCGAGGGTTGTGGTTTATTGGAGGTGTCATTCCATCCTTCAATCAATTGATTTTAGTAGTAAATTTTAATTTTACTCTTTACATAATTTTTGTTAAAAATGAGCTAACTTTGCTTAAAATTTAGCTAAATTTTGTCAAAAATTTAAGGGGTGTCGGTTGAACAATGATAATTTATTTTGTGCGCACTTGCTCAGAGTGTTGGTTCAAGTTCGTTAATTGTAGTTGAAAACCAACCGAAAAAGGCTCAGGGTGTCGGTGTAAAGGAGTTAGGCTGTAATAATAACCACAATCACATTCAAAGCCAGAAGGTCAAGCAAACAAATTATTAGGAGCATTCATACAATTAGCTCTGTAAAAGTCTAGCAACAGACTATTTTTCCTGCTCAAATTCTCTTCTCCATCCATACCTTTCTCGGGTGCTTTTGCGGAAGTAGATGAAGAAAAAGTCAGTGGAAACTTTGCTGGAGAACTCAGAAACGGGCGTTCTCCACAAAAATACGGCACATATCCACTATCAAAGCTGGTTAATATAGGAAGTGGTGTTAGAAATGGAATGGGTGGGGCAGGCAAGCCATGGACTCCCGTATTTTGCATGAAATTGGTAATAGGCAAGGCGTCAGAACACTTAGTTTGGCTGGTAGATGGGTGGTTTGATGAAGAATTTTCGGGTACGAGGGGTGCAGAAGATTTTGGAGAGGGGGCAGTCTGACTTTTTCAGAACTTCTTCCACTTCGAATGAAGAGTGTCTAGAGTTGAGCAGACATCCAGGGCTGTGTTTCTGAGAATTTGAGAGGCTATTATTCTAAGGGTGTCAAGCTTTTAAATTAGGAAGAAAAAATACCAACCTTGAGCTTAGTGCGGCGATTCTGGTACCATATTTTAACCTAGAAATTGTTTAAATTCCATGGTGGCGTTTTTCTTTGAGAACACAACTTTTTTTGTCGCCGAAAAACTTTTTTATGACAATATTTGACAAAAAAAATAGGTAAAAAAAGCTTGCCAACGACAAAAGTAATATTTTCGGCAACAAAAAAAATTTTTTGGTGGCAGGAAAAAGTCTTTCGGCGACAATAAAAAGATTTGTCGCTATTTCTCTGTGAACAACCGCGACCAAGATGTCCCCTCCAAACCCAAAAATTTTAGGAGTGCTTAAAAAACCATTTTCATATAATAATTTTGCAATAAAAAGAAGGGTTTCGTAGGGTTGGGGTACAGTGGAACAGTATTGGGGGGGCAGGGTTAAGGTTAAAATGGAATACAGTCGAACCTCCGAATAACGAACTCCAAGGGACCCAACTTTGCGGTACGTTATTGGGAAGCTTCGTTAATGGGAGGTTCGTTAATGGCACAGTTTTATGTAAATATTTTTTTTGTAAACCAGCCAAATATTTTTTAAAGTTAGTTAATGAGAGGTTTTCGTTAATCGGGGGTTCGTTATTCGAAGGTTCGACTGTAGTACCAAACTTTTGTCCATTTGCTATCTTGCTCATAGGTACGCTTTGATAAGCTTTGTTGTCAATACCACTTGCCTGGGTTTCAGTTAGTTGCAAAGAAGCCGCTAGGTTGATCCTTTCACAAACACTTAAATACCGACTGTACTTAAACTTAGTCTCTAGAGCTGCCAGTTGGTCGTAGGTAAAGGCTGTGCGGGAACGTCTTCTCTTGGGCTTAGACTCATCACAATTTATGGCAGGATATTGGTCTAAATACGTACAGTAGAAGCACAAGTGCAGGTGTCATCATACAAAATACTACCATTTTCTGTGCCCAAGATTGCTTGAATTGAAAATGACGAAGAGGCCATGCTACTGAAACTTAGAGATGGATTTTGGCAAAATTAAAATACTAAATCGGTTTTGATAAAAAATCTATCTATCCCCATTCCACCCTTCCAAAAATTACCGTAAATTACACAGTTCACAAAATTTGGCTTATTATTTTCGATGAGGCGTAAAAAAGTAGTAAAATTGTCTTGATATCTTGATTAAGTTCTTTGATCACATGTTGCCCTCCAAACAACTTTTTTTTCGGAAAAGAAAAAACTTTGATTGAAATTAGCTAGTAAAAACTGGTAATCACATAAATTAAAATAAAACTGGTGACTGATAATGGCTAAAGTCCCTTATATCGGGTCAACTGAAAATAGCCTTATTCAGAGTCACTTTCGAGTGATTTGTGTCTAAGGTATGTGGATGTGCGCATATCGACCCAGGCCCCCTGCGCCCTCGAAGGTGGCGCAAAGGGCTTGAGAGTTAGAGATGCGCACTCACTTTCTTTGGACATGATTCCGAGCAAGACTCTCGATCGAAAATGCATTAATTCATTAAAAGTTCTTTTTTGCCCCGGCCCATTTTGAAAAAAAACATGGTATAATACCCCATATTCTACCATATGGTTTACCTTGGTCCCCCTAGCAGTGTTTCCATGATATCACTATTTGTGATAAAATAATGATATGATAGTGATATGTAGAGGTGATGAAACCGGTTCGGGCGGGATTTCGGGACGGGATTTTTAGCCAAAAATATTTCGGGATTGGGATTTTTCAAAATGAAATTCGGGATCCCGACGGGATCCCGAACAAATTTCGCGATTTGGCTAATATCAAATCTAAGTGGAAAACTACCACTAGTCGCATCATTTCTGCACTTAGTAGCCTTTAACAACCTTTGTTTTACCCCACGCACACACTCAGCCATTTAAAAAAATCTTTTATTCACGCTTTTTTACAACAATGAACATCACTTTATAAGCAAACATTCAATCGGGCGGTGCGACCGCCCGACATCTTGATGACATTGCTGCACACCTACATTTTGCTTCAGTAGCCGACAGCTTTGCAAAAAGATTGATTCCAAATAACAAATATATGAAAATGCAAAAAGATAAAGAGCGCATCAACGTACAAAAGCGGAAACGACGCAGCAGAATTTATCAAACAAATAATGAATAATTGATGAAAATGCTATAAAAATCGTGTCGGGATTTGACGATTTTCGGATCGATTTCGAAATGGTCGGCGATTTCGGGACGTTATTTTGGACCAAAATCGGATCGGGCGGGATCAGGATCCCGACGGGATCCCGTCCCGTCATCACCTCTAGTGATATGATAGTGATATCAATATCACATCAGTTGAAATTTTTTCAACCAGAAATTTTCAATTCCCGCCAATATCATATCATTATCATATCAACCGAAAATTTCAATCCGTTTCTCTGTTTGGATGTGAACAACTGCCTGCAGTGGCTCATTGGTTGCTCATATTTTTGTAGTCTAATACTCCACACTAAATTTTTTTGCCGATATCACTATCATATCACCTGGAAAGATTTTCAATGCTATCACATCACTATCATATCATACGAAAATTTTTGAGACAACATCATATCACTATCACATCACGCGAAAAATTTCTCGGCCATGTCATATCATTATCATATCACGCGAAATTTTTTTTCGACCATATCATATCACTATCATATCATGCGCAAAAAACGACATCATGGAAACACTGCCCCCTAGCATGATTGGCAAAATGTGGCTTTTAGGCCACATCTGAGGCCACATGATTTTTTTACGAAATTCGCATGAAGGTTTGTATTAATTAATGTATTTCATACATGAAAAAGTACCAGGGAAGCTCAAAATGGAGTCAAAATTCACTTTTGGTAGGACTCAGTATAAGAAACACCTGCCCCGAAAATAAAGCACCAATAAATCACTGATGATTTGCATTACATGCTTTTTCAGCAAAAAATTGCTTACGGCAATTGATTTTACAAACTTGAGCAGCAATAAGTATAGCTTTACAAAAAAAATAGATCTAGTATTTTTTTAACAACCTGGTTCTCACCGCACCCAAAACAAAAAAGGAGACTGACAGCATGTTTAACACCCACATCAGGCGGCTTAGGCTTTAATTCTTTTTGCTTTGAACCTTGTTGGAAACACTTGTTCAGTTTGCCTGCCCCACTACCAGCTTTATTGGCCAATGGCTTAAAGGAGACGATAGTGCAAAAAGAAACGCCCCTTTACGCTTTAAACACCCAATAAACGAGTCAATAATACTACATAAGCACCATAACACGATATCTAATGTGATCATTTCGGATTTAAAAACAGATGCGCGAATAAAATTATAGTACGACACGCTTTGGGACAGGGTAGGACTTTTGTGCTGCTTTACAGCATAAAATCAATCCCTGCTTTAGGACCGGGCCAGGGTGTCATACGCTTTCAATTCAGGCTTTCAATTAATTTTTTCATGACTTCTGGAGATAATGAAAATTATTTACGGGGATTTTTGTGGGGATTGATTCTGACCCCAAAAAAACACACATTCAGTGTTGTTCTGGCGCCGGCGCTGGCCCGGCGTTGTTTTTTAAACAACTATGGCTCCTGCTTTGTTTCCGAAATTTAACTGCGCAATGACCTTAATATAGAATGCCCCCCCCCCAAAACTTACAAAAACTTAAGTAAAGAGCACCCAAATATATGTTCCAGACCCCAGAAAAAGTGCGTAAAACACTTATTAGTCACAACTTCCATACGCTGGCCTACCCCTAAGCCTAAGGGCTAAGCCTAAACTTGTTGTTCCAAAGAGTGATGAAAATTTTTGCACAGAGACATGCAGCGATAAAACAGACTTCAGGTTCAGAATCAGCATGAAAATAAAAACGTAACAGTGCTTTAAAGTCACAAAAATCAGTTTTCGGACTGTCTAACAAAAGCAAAACAGAGTCCAAAAAAAATGTCGTAAAAAGCAGTTTGACGTGAAATACTTGCAAAATTGAAAATCTGACACCGGATTCAGATTCAGCATTGCCGATCTACTTAAAAAAACTGCTACCGTATTATCTCTAATAAGCGCCCCCTCTCTAATAAGCGCCCCCCCCTCTACTTTGAGGGTCTGTATCGGGAGCACGACAAAATTCTCCTGCGACAAAATTCTACTGACACTATTCTCCCGACATTATTCTCCGCGACAAAATTCTCCCGACAAAATTCTCCCGCCACATTCTCACTTATCACTTTGCTAGATTTACTGCTACTATTTGTTGATTTAACTATGTTTATGGTTATCCGTTTATGCTTTTGTCTTCCAGATGGATGCTCTTCTTTCTAAGCCCTATTCTCTGAATTCAAACTGCGAAACAAAGTTTTTTTCACGATGGAAGGTTGTATTTCAAGCATCGTCTGCTGCGAGGAGTCAATGAGGGAAAAGTTTCGACGCAGTGTGACCAAAAACTCAAAGGATGCAAAGGTAGAGCCTGGTTCTTTGAGGATGGACGTTTCTTCAAGTATGAGAAGAATTTTGTCGTGTACCCAGTGGTAGTCAGTAGGCTTTCTATTGAATTAACAGACGAGGACATGTGTCGGCTAGAGCCTGGGAAACTTATCAATAATAACATCATTGACTACTACCTGCAGTTAATCGCCTACAGATCAAAACAGAATCTCCACTTACCAAAGGTATTATTTCTATTCAATTGGTTAACTAGACTCTAATATTTTAAGGTCGTCGCTTTCGACACAAAGTTTTACGTCAAACTTTCTTTGAGTGGTGTAGGATCAGTTCTCGGATGGACAAGACACGAAGATATCTTCAAACACGATATTCTTCTAGTTCCAATTTATCTTCCTGGTCATTGGCTCTCTGGTATGGCAAATTTTTCGTCAAAATAACTTAAAAACAGAATGTTTCCTTTAGGCAGTCAAAATAAAGAAACAAAGGCTGATATACTACGATTCTCTTGGTGATGGTCACAAGTGTCTCTCCTTAATCAAGTAGGATCTTATTTACTTACTTTTTATCATTGAATTTTGTAGGCAATACTTGCAGCAGGAATCTATGCGAAGGGACACGAAGCAATTGATCCAGTCAATTGGTTAGGTTTCAACGACAAAGTATTTTCGCATAATTTTTTAAATTTTTGACCCGCTCTTTTAAGACGATCCTCAGCAAAGCAATAGCTATGATTGTGGCGTATTTGTCTGTCTATTCGCGGAATCCGTGTCGCGTGAAGTGCGCTCCGAGTTTGAGCAAAACCAACTGGAAGAAATTCGAAGAAGAATCGCAAAAGAAATCCTTGATGGAGTTTTGTCTGAACAAAATGAGATTGATGAGACCAACGTATGATAGGTCAATTATTTTTTTCTCGATTATGTTATACTGTTATGTTGATTTCCGAATAAAAAAGTGATTTCTGGGGTGTATTGTTAATTTTTTAATCAAAGTCGTGACATAGTAC
This sequence comes from Ditylenchus weischeri, assembly GCA_029231635.1. Lineage (NCBI taxonomy): Eukaryota > Metazoa > Nematoda > Chromadorea > Rhabditida > Anguinidae > Ditylenchus > Ditylenchus weischeri. The sequence continues at coordinate 36,395 of JAMRYI010000998.1, read as the reverse complement.
GACAAATTCCTAGGTTTTCACCGGCACGGTCTTGTAGATACTATTAAACCCAAACCTTAGAGCCCTGTCTACCTACCATTCATTCGTAAACACTTAATGTTTTTGCCCCACTAAATAACTAAACCCAATTGAGTACAAATCCATTCATGACTTTTATCAAAGAGATAGATGATTGACATATGAATAGGTAAAAATTGACAAAGTCAATACACGATGTGGAACAGCAAGATACGGTAGAATTTTTTGTCGCGGGAGAATTTTGTCGTAGGGAGAATTTTGTCGCGGGAGAATAATGTCCGGGAGAATAGTGTCCGGTAGAATTTTGTCGCGGGAGAATTTTGTCGTTGGGAGAATTTTGTCGCGGGAGAATTTTGTCGTGTACCCTCTGTATCTCGGGGCAGAGCAAATATTTTGCAAAGCTGTTTTTGCATTTTTAACCACGAGCTCTACCGATTCCATTTTTAGATTTTGGTTGTGCACCCAAAAATCTCGAGATCGACCCAAAATTTTTCCGATTTTCGGAGGGTTGAAAAATAAGCGCCCCGGGGCGCTTATTAGAGATAATACGGTATTTGAACTGAAACATCACCGTCAAATTTCGAATTCCCTTTGAGACAAAAACATTTAAACTTGAAAAAAATTCAAAAAATTCTTTTTTTCGAATATTTTTTGTCCCGACAGGAATTTAAAATTTGACGGTGATGTTTCAGTTTAAACAGCAATTTTCACGTGAATCGGCCATGCCGAATCTGAATCTCGTGTCAGATTTTCAATTTTGCAAGTATTTCACGTCAAACTGCTTTTTACGACATTTTTTTGGAACCTGTTTTTGCTAGACAGTCCATTTTTATGACTTTAAAGTACTGTCAGGTGCTATTTTTCCTGCTGATTCTGAAGTCCATAAATTAACAATAATGAGCAGCTTGATGAGTCGTCACGAAAATTGTGCTTTTTGAGGGCACTTATGTTTGGAGGTCGATTTTGTGATATTTGTGCTCAGCAGGTTTTAAAACTCTTATAGGAACCGTTATTCCAGTCAGAAATTCCCGTGTTGAAGTCTAGCGAAGATATAACTGTTACAAATTAAGAAACTTCATCCAAATTTCTTAGATTCTTAAATTTTTCAGTTGTTTCCGTTTTTTAATATTTTTTTTAAGATGATATATAAGTCATAAATTTACAAAAATTAAAACTGTAACATAAATCGGAAAGTGATGAACCAGCGCTACGAGATGGTTTCTATTGATATTTTTTAAATATTTTTCAAAGTTCTCAAGTTTAGATTTTTTGAGTCTCCTTTTTGTTTTGCAATTTTCAAAAGAATAGTTTTATCTAAATTAAAAAGCAAATACCGTATTTAATCTAATAGAGCCCCCTCGCCCCTCTAATAGAGCCGACCCCCTCCCCTTATTTTTTGACTAGAACTTCAGATTTAGGTCCATTATCGATCGACAATTTCAAAATTTTTGGGCATCCAAAAAATAAATCCCCAGGTGGCTCTATTAGAGGAAATACGGTATAGTGTTTTGAAGAAGAGATACAGCACTACAAAATGATACAATGGAAATAATTTTTAGAATAGATTTATGGCCTAAGCAGGTGTTTAAAAAAAAAACGGGAACTCTTTGAACACCCGGTAATATTGATATGTCTACGCTGAAAAATAAAAAATTCTAACCGATTTATAGTTTTTTCTCTAAAAAGTAGAAAATGTTGGTAAAAAGAAAGTTAAAATGCAGCTGAAATAAAGTTAAGAATTTGATATAAATTTTTTGGTGCGAGAACATTAGATATAGTGCTACAGTCAAACCTCGATTTAACGACACTCTATTTAAGCACAACCTGGATTTAAGGAAACATTTTTCAGTCCCTTCCAGAAAAAAGACACTCGATTTAACGACAAACTACTAATTTTCCTTGTCTTAACACAAAAACTTTTTATTTTTTCACCATTGTCTACCACTTTTAGCATGATATGATTCCCTCTGGAGCATAACAATCAATTAAACTTTCAAATTCCAAAATTCAGATACAATGTAATTTTGACATATTGACTTTTGATGACATATTGACTGAAAAACGCTTAAAAACTTTTTTTTTTACGGATTCATATTTTGCCACATTCTTTATTATATACCGTATTTCCTCTAATAAAAGCCTTCCCCAAAAGTGGTACTTTGGGACAGGAACTTGTAACAGAAAATACAATCAACGACCCGAGTTCCCTTTCATCCAGTTCTTGATTTGCTCTATGTCAGTATTGTACTTCTTTGCAGCTGCCTTACATCCATACTTGCGGGCCCAAGCTATTGCTTTCCACTTGATAGATGCGTCATTCAAGGGGATGCAGGTTCCACGCTTTTCAAAGTGCTTGATGTTTCTGTACACTGTCATCTTCGGACTTCCTGTTTCTTTAATGATCTTTGTCGCCTCACATCCGATACGATAGAGTCCTTCGATCATGGAGCGCTTAATCGAATCCGGGAGATCTTTGATCTGTTCGATCTTTCGTGACATTTGAAACTAAAAGACTATATTACAAAGTACCACTTTCGGGGAGAGCTCTTGTTAGAAGAAATACGGTAACTGTTTTTGAAGATCCTTATTAAATTGTTTTATTTGATTAATAGCTGTTTGGTCTCGGAAAAAAGCTTGATATACCCTTATTAGGCTTTTGGTTTCCCTACATTGACTATAGTAATAGTGTAAGGACATCTCTTTATAACAACACTCTAGAGCCAATCAAAAGAAGTGTCATTATACTGAGCGTTGACTATACTCACTGATTTTTTATGTGTTTGAATAATTCCATAATTTGTTGGTAAATGACTATAATATTTCTCAGAAAACTCGATTTAACGACATTTAACTTGTTTTTTAACTAAAGGCCATTCGATATAACGACATATTTTCGCCGGCACCCAGAGTGTTGTTAAACCGAGCTTTGACTGTACTCTCGTTATAGTGCTATGCTTGTTTTAGCGCGATCTAAAGGCGATCGCGATCACCGTATATCGAAATCAACAATACAAATATGTATGCCTAAAAATTTTGGAAAATGTTTGTTTTTTTTGCATATTTTTATCTGTAATTTGGCGCTACTCCGATATACCATCCACCACCCCTAAACTCTCTAGCCACCAAGCCCACGAAGGGGCCGCAGGGGTTTGGGATGCGCGCACTCACTTACCTTAGACATGACTCTGAGAAGCACTGTCGATCATAAAAAGCATATAGAGTCTCTTTTTGCCATGGCCAGTTGAAAAACACGGTAAAACAGCCTAAAAATGGCCGAAAAATTGACCAAGAAGTGGCCCCTTATTATTCCCTTCCCCTCCCAATACAGCCCATAATCCCTTTCAAATTGCGTTCTCAAAAACCGATTTTTTTAAATGTAATTAATTTGGTTTTTAGACACTCCAAAAAATCATGATTGGGGGGGGGTGTATATTATAGTAGCGTCTGTAATTTTACTGAATAAATTAATACAAAAATGTTAACTTATTACAACATGTTACTATACATTTTTCGAACGTTTTTGATAACAATAATTTGTATTATATATAAGTGTCAGGTAAAATGCCTTTTTGGCCTGAAGATCTTATCACTCGAAGACCTTCGACGGAGCACGTCTTGGCTTCACTTCCTCCAGAAACACAACTTTCTTCTCTAGTGATTCGGTATTCTTCAATTTCTTCGCGAACTGGAGCTAATGTCTTGTCTAAATTGCTAAAATATATATTTCTCTGACATTAATGTCACTTAAAATAACAAGGCAAGTTATAAATCAAAAAATTCAATCATAAAGTTTTTAAAAATTTTAATAAGGGAACATCCATAAATTATGTCAGACTGACAGGGGGGGGGGTTCCCATGCCAATCTGACAAAATCTAACAAGGGGGTGGGGGTAGAAGACCTTTTTTCTGACAGCAATGTCAGATTTCTCCGCAAATTTTTCGCTAAATATTTTAAGAATTTAAGCTAGATTTCTAAAATTTTAAATTATTTTTCATATAAAAAATATATACATATAGATAGATATATTTTAATACATAGATTTGAAAATAAATATTGAATTTTCCCATCATGGCTCATATTTCAAGTCATATTAAAACTCATATTAAAAGCAATATTTTTTATGCACTTGTAACTTAAAACATGTAATTAACATATAATGAAGGCTTCTGTTATTTTACACTATCATTTTTAAGGTTTTAAACTTCAAAAAAAATGTGCAGAAATAAATTTTGGGTCACAAAGTTGTGTCAGAAAATTGTCAGATTTCAATGAGGGGGGGGGGGCGGTGCGGGGCGGGGGTCAAGCCCATTCTGACATGTTCTGACAGGGGGTTCCCAAAAACGGCCTGTCAGTCTGACATAATTTATGGATGTTCCCTAAACGTTAGGGATCTATATGCGTTTATGCCGACAGCGGAAAAATATGCCTTGGTCCCTCTGTTGATTATCTGCAAAAAAATTTTTCTTTGAATAGTCTCGAGAACCATTAATTTGCAGGGGTTTTGCTCGTGTGCTATGATTTAACTCACAACTAGCGTTGGGTGATGGGAGTATTTCCGGGATTATTCCCGAAAATCACCGGAGAATATCACCGCTCGTCAAAACTGATGATTATCTACTTGATTTTGTAACAATTTTTCAAATATTTTTTGACTAAACTTTTGTCTTGTCAGCCAAACCACTGCTTTTGACACCAGATTCGTGCTTAGCATAGTTGATTTGCTAAAAAAAACAACTCTTATAACAAAAATTTTCAACAAATTTCTTGTCGACACAACGAAGGTATGAATTTCAACCTTCTTATATTTTCCCATTTTTTGAAACAGAATATTACCGCTTATTGGAAATATTCCCAGAAATATTTCGCAGAACATTATCACCGCTAATTAACCCAACCCGACTCACACCTCTCAAAGTATCGAAAAATTCCCTTTGACAGATGCGAATCTGTGTTTTCAAAAGTCACACTATCACACTTGGGTCACACTAACTTCACCGACCTTTTTATCTGAGATTTTGTTTTCTTATCTCAGATGTTTTTACACCATCTTGTAGCTGAAATTTTTCTCTATTGATTCGGTGGTCAAACACACCAGTTATTGTGATTTTGTCAAAAATTATTTTTAACTGAAGCGTTTGACCACTCAATGGATAGAGAAAAATCTCAGCTACAAGATGGTGTAAAAACATCTGAGATAAGAAAACAAAATTTCAGATAAAAAGATCGGTGAAGTTAGTGTGACCCAAGTGTGATAGTGTGACTTTTGAAAACACAGGATGCGATCAATAAATTGCTTCTTTTCGTTGCTAAAATGGCTTTCTCAAAAAACGATTTTTGAAAATGTAATTAAGACACGGCTCCCAAACGTCCTTATTAATAAGGTTTGTCCTTATTTTGGGATTCCAAATCTTATTTTTTTTCAAAATTTTACGTCGAAATCTTATTTTCGGTGGTCAAAAAAGAGCAATAAGCACTGGATAAAATGCCATTTTCCCCAAAATACCCTAAATATCCTTATTTTCAAAATTTTGATTTGGGAGCCCTGAATTAAGAGTACAACTATGTACCGTATTTTCTCTAATAGCTCACCCCTCTCTAACTCCCCTAACTCACCCGCCTGAACTTTGAGGACCTATAACTGAGGCCGGAGTGAATTTTATACATCACTGTTCTTTGCATTCTCTTAACTCACACGAGCTCTGCCGATTCCGCTTTTTAGATTTTAGTGGAGCACCTAAAAATCTCGAGATCGACTTCGAAATTTTCCGATTTTCGAGGGGTTGAAAAATAACTCACCCGGGAGAGGTATTAGAGAAAATCCGGCTCTATTTAAGAAGAGGTACCATTTTTTGCCTTGGTCCCCCCTATTGATTTTTTTTGTAAATTTTATTGATAACACACCATCGACAATTCCAAGATAACAATTCAACTGCTTTGCTAATCATATATTTTCCCCATCTGATCAAAGAACACCTTCAAAACATTCAATTTCTTAGCCCTGCAATTCTGAAAAAATCAATAGGGGGGACCAAGGCAAAAAATGGTACCTTTTCTTAAATAGAGCCGAAAATCCGATAAATACTCCAAAACTTTATTTTTTTAACAACTATCTCAACTCATATAACTAACCAGGTGTGGGAGTGAAATAAGTTGGCCTCTCAACCAAATAGCCTTTACCACTGCCTATTGACCTGGCAATCTGAGAAGGTGCTCGAAAGGAGTAATCAGCATGAATTATTGGCTCTAGGTCTTGTGCTTTTTTGTAAGGAATTTGATGTGCAACATTGGCGTATTCATCAGGTCTTTGCTTCTAAAAAAATTTAAAAAAATATATTTTTATTGTTTTTATTTTGTTACTGTTGGGAATTGAGTCTGTGCAGAGCGTCCAGTTCTTACTTAATTTACAATTTTTATTAAATCAATAAGAAATGTGCCATTAAAACATAAAAACGAAAGTTACTGTATTGTTGAAGACGCCAGCGCGCAGAGCCTATCGGCCATGGATGATATTCTCGGTGTGTCTGAGCCACCTAAAAATATTTGAGAAACTTCTTACCGTATTTCCTCTAATAGAGTTCCCCCCCGCCCCTCGTTTCTGACTAGGATTTCAGAGTTAGGGCCATTTGATAAAAATTTCAAAAATTTTCAAAAGTTGAAAAATAAAGCCTCCGGGGCTCTATTTGAAAAAAATACGGTACGTTGTTCTATCAATTAAGTTTTTGAATTGGCAATTTGTTATTTAAAATGCTAACTTTTTTTAGACTTTTAAAATTATTGTTAAAAAAAAGTAGAGACAGAAACGGGATCGGGATCCCGTCGGGATCCCGATCCCGCCTGAGCAGATTTTGAGTCAAAATCCCGTCCCGAAATCCTGCCCGATGATTTCCCAAAATCCCAAAATTTGAACGGGATCCCGACGAAATCCCGGAATTTTTTAGCGAAAATCCCGGTCCCGAAATTTTTTCGGCTGAAAATCCCGTCCCGAAATCCCGCCTGAAGGCCTCTTTCTGTCTTTAAAAAAAGTCATATGAAGTGTTTCCTCACTTTTAAAATCGAACATTATTTTTCAAGGCCAATTTTTTAAATATTTATCCTTAGGCTGCTTTGTATAAATTGAAGGACAGCAGAACCTTAATTTTTTGACCCCTCGAGCTGATATATTTGAAACTGAAAAGAAGTGCCTCTGATTTAATTACCGCCATTGAGTGACCTTTCGATTTAGTGACCTACTATGCTCGATCCCTGAGAAGAATCAAACGAAATTATCAAAGTTTGACTGTGCACTGTTAAAACTTTTATAAAAAATTTGGCTATGTAGCTTCTTGCCCAGTCGACTTCTGAATTTTCGGGCCCTAACCCTCGGAAATCTTCAACTTCACAGCCGTGAAAAATAGTAAAGACTCCTGAAAAAGGTCATAATGCCAGAAAATTAGCCGCTTGAAGTTATTAACTCCTGCTGAGAGTTAAGTTGAAGTGAGAGTTGGGAGTTCGGTTAAAGTGCTCTCGTTCCTTACATGGTCATTATAAAAGAAAAATGTATTAGTTCTACTAAAAAATACTCCTGAACTGCCCTTACACAAATTTTGTTGCTAAGCACAATAGAAATCGATTAACCAAACGGGTGTTTAGGTAACAAATATTTCACGATCGACTGATCGTAGGAACAATTAATCGCTGATCTTTCAAACACAGAATCATCATTAACTTATTGTTTTTACAAACCATTCACGCAAAAGAATACAGTCAACCCTCGTTTATCCGACACCCCCCAAAAGTTCGTTCGCGCCTTGGGTCCGACACTTTCTTTAGCTCAATTTTCGAAGTCTTTTGCTAAATGTGATTCGCCAGTCTAGTCCCAAATATTGCAAGGATTCTATTTTTGCCGGTCGTTTTTTTCAAAATTTTTAAATTCCGCCATAAAGACCCGCGGACCTTATCCGTTATCTGAAACCTGATTTTCAAAAAGGGGTGCCAAATAACCGAGGTTCGCGGGTCTTTATGACGAAATTTAAAGATTTTGAAAAAACGAATGGCAAAACCAGAATCCTTGCGATATTTCGGACTAGACTGGCGAATCACATTTAGCAAAAGACTTCGAAAAATAAAGAAAGTGTCGGACAAACTGGAATGAACTTCTGGGGGTGCCGGATAAACGAGGTTTGACTGTATAAACGCAAAAAAATTGAAGAAAGTATTGCGTTAGTGCGTTACTATCTTTGGCTTTACTATTTTTGACATTATTTTTCCTCGTTATTTTAATTTGCTTCAATTAACGATGTGAATGAATGATGACTTAGAACTTGGACTTTGTTGAATATAGTTAGATAAAAAAACGGTGGATAATTATGCAGTTAAAGCATACCTCTTGACGAAATCTACTAAGAAATGGCCTGCCTATAGCAAAATACAAAGCACCAACGATTGTTCCAACTGCAAGAATGCCTCCAAGAAAAGTAAAAAATATCACCTAAAATAAACAGTCTTATCATTATTTAAATTATTATCAAAAAATACAGGGTATCCTAAGTGCTTTGGAAGTTTTGTTTTGGCCATAACTTTTTTTTAGAGCTCATTTTTTGATAAACAATTTTTACGGATCCACTCGGAATTAAAAGAAATTTTTCGGTAAGTAATGATAAAACCACGATTTTGTTTGGTCTTCCTAAGGTCTGTGGATGGCCTCTAGATGGGCAAGGTTTAAACCACAGGTTTATGAGAAGGGGGGGGGGTGGTTGCCAAGTAAAAATTGTGGTAGACATTACATACCGAAAAATGGCTTTTTGATTCTGAGTCAATCTGTAAAAACCGTTCTTCGTTATAGCCAAAAACAAACTTCCAAAATACTTGGGATACCCTGTACTTGAAATTTTTTTCTTGTTTTAATGTTTTTAAATACGCAACAGTTGTTTTAAAATTTTCAAAATTATCAAGTGTACATCATGCAAAGGTTCCTTGGCATATCCTGTGAAAAACCTGAACACTTTCGAACTTTCAAATTTTTGATACTTTGTTTGGCGTCCCAAGGGGTGGCGGTTTATCCAGATTCTACTGTAGTGCTCTTTACCCGAAAAATAGTTCTAAAAACAAATTTTCTGCTTCTTAATTAATTTTAAATTAATAAAAAAAGAGTTATAAAAGGCTCACTGCGAACACATGAAAATCGCCCCAGTCGATGCCATGCTGAGGGTATCTGACCCAGTCAAACCCATGGCACTGTGCTAGCAAACAGCAAAACAATAAGTTCTTAAACGACATTTCTTTGGTGTCTCCTTTCTTCTTTCCGCCGGAAAAAACCAAATTTGTCTGAACTAGAAATTTGTAATAGATTTAGGGTGGTAATTCCTTTTGCCCATAGAATACTCGTTTTGCCCATAGAATTTTCTTTTTTGCTCATAGATTTCTTTTTTTGCCCATAAATTTCAAAATTTTGTGGAAATTCAAATTCTTCGGTCAGAAAAATGACTTGTATTGCTCAGAATCCCACCCTAGAGCGCCCGAAAGCTACTGAAAGTTGGTTTTTTGCGGGTTTACTAAAGGAGGAGTAAACTTTTTTGAAAATTCGATTGCGTGCGTCAGAATTCCACTGAGATCGGCTTAATCGCCCAGAATCCCACCCTCAACCATTCAGAGCCATCCTGAACCACTCAAAAAAATGTTTAGGGTGTTTTGAGTGGTTCAGGGTGGTTCTGAATGGTTGAGGGTGGGTTTCTGGGCAATTGAGCCGATCACAGTGGAATTTTGACGCACGTAATCGAATTTTCGAAAAAGTTTACTCCTCCTTTAGTAAACCCGCAAAAAACCAACTTTCAGTGGCTTTCGGCCACTCTAGGGTGGGATTCTGAGCAATCCAAGTCATTTTCTGACCAAAATATTTGAATTTCCGCAAAACTTTGAAATCTATGCGCAAAAAATAAATATATTGGCAAAAACGAGAAATCTATGGACATAAAAGAGTATTCTATGGGCATTCAAAATCTGTGGGCAAAGAAAATATTCTACGGGCAAAAACGAGTAATCTATGGGCGAAAAAATATTATTCGTAGATTTATAGTATAGTCTGTTGAAAATTGTTTGTATGCTTTAGGCGACAATATACATAGTGGCAAAAAGAAGGGAAAATTGGAAGGGAGATTTTCAGAATTACTGCCCACAGCAAGGAAAGACAATTAAGCTGACCATTGGTCATCAATGGGCTGGTAGGTTGGCATGGAAACAGCACTCATTTTTGCATTTGTGTTATACTATTTAAGGCAGTGGTCAGCTTGTAAAAGAAATTAGAGCTTCTTTTCAACACGTTTTTTAAAAGAAACAGCAATAGCCACATAATAAATTACTAAACACAAAAACGAATATAAATTACCTTTTTGGTCTTTTTATGGAATAATTTTGACTTAAAATGGTTTTTACCACTTCTAAAAAGTTTGATTTGAAGGGGGGTTACCTAATACGGAATAGACAAGGGACCACAGGCGCCTATCGGCGCCTCTATAGTATTTCGAAATTTCGATAGTGCATTCATCGTGAAAAACTACGCGTCTATCTACGTCTACGTTCTTTTCGAGACATCGCAAAAATGGCCATCGTTGGAAGCAGAAAAACCATCCTCCAGGCCTACCCCAAAATCCTCCAACTCCAATTTTGAGGACCACAAAAGTTTTCTTTTTCGAAGACATTTTCCTGGGTCTCGGCATAAAAAGACGCTGAATTGTCTGAAGTTTGGGGTTCCGTCGAGACATTGCCGAAAATAATCGGAAAAATAAGCAAAAATGGCCTGAATGTGGTCAAAATGTCCATTAAAAAGTAGGACGAACACATGCCAAATACTATATAGAGATGTTTGGGGGTGGGGGGAGGCGATTCGGCGCTAGTATAGAATACACCCCCAAAATCAGACCTTCTAAAAATCGTTGTAACTACCCTTTGGAACAACAAGTTCAGGCTTAGCCATTAGGCTTAGGGGTAGGCCAGCGTATGGAAGTTGTGACTAATAAGTGTTTTACGCACTTTTTCTGGGGTCTGGAACATATATTTGGGTGCTCTTTACTTAAGTTTTAGAAGGCATAAGTTTGGGGGGGGGTATTCTATACTAGGGTCGGCGATTCTAACCGAGTAGCGCCAATTCCATTTTTCGCCAAAAACTCAGCGATAATAACTTTTTTGATATGTTCAGATCAGTCGTTGTGTGGAATAAAGAATAAAGCAGTTGTGTGTTTCCTTCTCCCTCTCTCTCCGCTGGAGGGCGCTATCGGAAAATCTGTTTCCTCTTTTTGCCTTGGTCTCCCCTGTAGTTTTAAAGGTGATAATGGTAAAGGTGATCATGTTGACGATAATCACCGTATCGCAGGGTTCCCAGATGAAAATAAAATAAAAAAGGACACGGGCAAAAAAAGGAGATTAGCGGAAAATACCAAAGTTTGCGGAACTTCTACAACTAACAATCAATTTGCTGTTCATTTGCTGCCCGAAATTCTTTATTCGTTCAGAAAACTGAAAAGACCAATGATTAATGAGTCTAGTACTTCTCCGAACTCCTAATCCGTTGACGCAGATTCCAATTTTTCATCAGGTAGGCGAACATTTCCGGGCAGCTGTAGTCGAAATTTGCCTTGATTTGAAAAAAACTTCTCGAAACTCAGCAGATTCTGTTCCTTTTTTCCATTGGGCAGCGCAGAGTGAGAAGATCCTTTCCACGAATGCGTTTGAGACCGGGATGGAAAGAATTCGGCTGACCAGCTCGTAGAGATTCGTAATCTCGGGATTGTCCTGAATTTGGAGCTTGAGTTTCAACCCGAAAATAGCAAATCCTACCTTGAAGATCAGCTTCTTTCTCCATCGCTTCTTGGTGAATTTTTTTAAGGATGCTGTTGAGTTGAGAGACTTCGTCGTAGAGCTCATCCTTCTCTGTCACCTCTGGAGCGATCTGTTCGGCGAGGTGAAGAACCTATTTGAAGTCGATTTCTTGGGCCCGAAGCATGATCCAGAAAATGTTAGCAGGAAGAGCTACAAGGCGCCAATTTCAAAGGCTATAGGAGGCAATAAGAAGCTTTGACGACGGTAGAAGGCGAATCATAGTGTTGATTCCATTTCTTTCGAAGACGCTTTCGAAGAAAACTTTCAAAGACCAACAAGTATGTTACAGATTTGAAACATGTAAAGTAACTAAAAAGTAATGACGCTTTTTAGAATTTTCGTGCAACGAAAAAAAATTAGAAACTACGAATATTCATAGGGCTCTAGCGAACTTTTTTGTCGAAAATTTTTCAAACCGAAAATACCATCGTGTTGACTTTTTAAAAAGTCAACTTTTTTTATGAAACTGTCAAAAAAACAGCTTTTTATTGTTTTTAATATCTGAAAAGTACTAAGAAAACGTTTAAAACACTATTCTCAAATAAGTGAAAAAGCACAAAAAATTCTAGGGATACTTTACCTACAGAACTTACCTACTTTTTTTAGGTTTTTTTTTCGAAAATTTTTAGATAGTGTCTGACAACGAGACTATTATTGGACCCGCAATCTAGGGATTTTTAAAGACTTTTGACCGAATGAATCAAACTCAAACTCGCACTATATCAAGTTTCGCACTATAACGTAGTTCGACTGTTCCTTGAACCACTGAAAACATATAAAACAACTCAAAAATCACCCAACGCCACTTAAACACACGAAACCACCGAAAACACTCCAAACCACCAAATCGTTATACCAGTACCTGATTTTGTACTGTAAAGTTGAGTTTATTTTAAGGTTAGTTGACTGAGGTCGTTCCCTATTTCCTATTTTCATGAGTTGCTCCCCAGCTATGCTATTCCCTTGTGTATTGCAAAACCTCTTTGATGGAATTCGTGTTGTACTATTCCCAAGGCTTGTTATGTTCCCCTTTTTGTATTCCATTTGCTCTTGTCCATTTCCGCCTGGATCTGCTGGCGATCTAGCCAGCAGATAACCAAGGCTTTATATATCTGTCTCTGGCCTTGCTCGACATCTTAGAGACTGGCCAGTCTTTGTATTGTGTTTTGTGATTGTTTGCTTCAGCTTGTGTAGTTGAAATAAACTTCGCTTTAATTTGCCCTTGTTTACCTCCCTTACAAAGCATTGAGTTGAGATTCACCGAGGTGAGACAAAGTTCGACATTCCTGGGACGCTAGGGGGTCAAATCTTTACTGTACCCGCTCAAGGGTTGGCCGCCCTTTTCTGATTCAGATAGTAGTTTTATGAGCAAATCGACCATGCTGAACACGAATCTGGTGTCAGAATATCAAAATTGACAGTTTGCACTGCAGCAAAAGCAAATGGTAGCTCTGAAAAACTGACCTATCTTACAGAGGCCATAACTCACCAGGAAAAAACATTTTCATTTTTGCAAATTTGCAATTTTTATGAAATTTCCTGCAGAATAATATCCTGTCCACATTCAGTCTGCTAAACCTGGAAAAAATTATAGTCATTCGGAGATGAGTTCTTATCGGAGGCTGATATTATAATTTTTGGGATTTCCCATCGCCGTAATTTCGAACACAATTAGGCAAATGACTACGCGAAAGATAGGCTAGTTTTTCTCTACAAGATACACATTTTCTTACTTTTGTGGCAAGACGAAAAATTAAAAACTTGAAATTTTCAGAAAGCTCTAGCCGAACTTTTTTGTCGAACATTTTTTACACCAAAAACACCATCGTGTTCAGCATGAAAATCTGAGTCAGGAGTCCCAAAAGTCACGCATACGAGTCGGAGTGTTAACATGTTTTTGGCTAACGAAATCTGCATTTTTGAGTTGTTCACAATTCATCGGTCAAGAACAAAATTTTGTCGATTCAACAATGTCGACAATAGTTAAAGATGAATAAAAATCCAAAAAACATTATTCAAAAGCATAGGTAGCTATGTGAAAAGGCGGCGCAAAAGTTATTTAAAATTCACATTTTATGTGCAAATTGTTCGTTGATAAGGATTCCAATAGTTCCCATCAGCTAGACTTTATTATTCATCAACTTGCTTGTCAGCTGCCTCATCGATTGTTTTGCTATGGAATTGTTTGAAATGTAAAGGAAAAAACTTTAATGGTTTTCTTGAATTTTGTATTATTTATATTTTAAGAGAGTGATTATATTTTAGTCCTGGCGCCCTAGGGTTTTGAAAAAATGCAACCTTGACTTTATATGCTCGTACTATTTCTTTATACAATTGACTCCCTCTATAACGTACACTCGATAGAACGGACTCCCTCTATAACGGACTAATTTTTTTGGTTTGGTTGGATTTGCCTAGAAGAAGGCATATTCTACCATCTCTATAACGGACTCCCTCCACAGCGGACTCCATCTATAACGGGCACCTTAGCCGGTCCCAACCTTACAAACGGACCCTCGATATAACGGACCTGTTTAGTTGGCAGTGAAATAGTGAAAAAAAAATCCAGATATTAAAAAAAAATTTAAATCTGCGCAATTTTTCGAAGTAATTAACTCGTTTAAGTAATTCAATGTACTATTCTGTTCATTCTCTTCATAATGTAACTTCTTTGTGCTGTTGTTTTAACAACCTTTTGTTTTGGTCATCGATGAGTGAGATTGATGTGCCACGAGCTAGATGATTTTCTGGGCAACCGGACAAAAATAACTTTTTCCGGTTTTGTTCAAAAGTGACTCTGGATGCATAAAAACATATGCATACCAGAGTTTATATATGCGGTAGTCCCCAGAAAGTAAAAACACTGTTTAAAATCTATCATTTTTACCTTCATTCGACTCGAAAAATGCCAAAATTTGGTTAAAAGTACCTTAAAATGACCATCTACTCCTGAAGGGCGGGAGGCAAAATGTTTGTACAGAATTCAAATTTTTTAATCAGAAAATGTTCAGAAGTCCTTATTTTATCGCGTAGAGGAGAAAAAATGAGTACGGGAAGTGATTTTGGGTCACTTTTCAAAAAATCCGAATACGGGGGGAACTATATAAGTGCCCTTGGTTGTATTAAATTTGATGTTTTTTGTTGGATAAAACTGTTTTTCGGAGAAACTTTCGATATAACCGACTCCCTCTATAACGGACACCTGAGGCCGGTCCCCAGCGGTCCGTTATAGAGGGAGTTGACTGTATGACAACAACTTTAGTCCTTTCTGCTTACTACTTTTTTCAAGCAACTTTCTATATTTATCGTTATGAATCCGTAAATTATTTTGCCTGCTACGAACTTATTTTTATTTAGTCATCTACATTGAAATACGAAGCTTATCATATTTACCTACTGCATAGTATTTCTCTGAAACAAGGTAGATTAATACGCACAATACAAAAAATGCATTGGTTTTACTTACTTTTTACAAACATAGATTGCACCAGCGGGTTGATTTTGTTAAGGTTAGATTTTTACATCGATAAATGGCACTGGCCCATACCCCCTAGTTTAAGGTCCACAAGTAGGGTTGTCGGATCAGATATCCGATTTCGGATAATATCCGGAATTATCCGAAATTTTTTTGGATAATTTCAGATCAGATATCCAAAACTATCGGATACGGATCGGATACCCGAATCCGATATTTTCGGATATACTTTTTGGCTTTTTGACCGCACTCAAAAAGTGGATTTTCGGCCTACCGCCAAACCAGGGGCGTCCTGGTGGTTTTCGGAGCTGTTCCAGAGCCTA
The DNA here is from genome assembly GCA_029231635.1 of Ditylenchus weischeri. NCBI lineage: Eukaryota > Metazoa > Nematoda > Chromadorea > Rhabditida > Anguinidae > Ditylenchus > Ditylenchus weischeri. The sequence goes on along the minus strand of JAMRYI010000998.1, from coordinate 20,728 downwards.
CGTCTTTATCGGTACTCTAGTTCACATGATTATTTACAAGTTTATACTCAAAAGAACGCTAGAAAGCAGGGCTACATTTTGAGTATCAAATTTTATATGACTATGCTTGCAAAATTTGCAAAAACAGAAGTTCTCAAAAAGTTCCTAAAATTTCCGAAAGCCTCAATTTTTTATAGATTTTTTTTTGCAAATTTTGCAATCATAGTCATATACAACTTTGTACTCAAAATGCAGCCCTGCTTTCTGGCGTTATTTTGAGTATAAACTTGTAAATAATCATGTGAACTAGAGTACCGATAAAAACGTAGGCTCTGAAACAACTCCGAAAACCACCAGGATGCCCCTAGTTTGCATCAAGTCACATTTTTCGAAAAAAACATATATTTTCGAAATTTTGATCTGATGTATTTTTCGTCGGTTGGATTCATGGTAATATCAATTTGAGTGAAAAAAATAAGAGGTTAATAAGCTGAGGTTCGAAAAATCCCATTTTTTGGTCAACCTCTTTTAAAGGGGCATTTCCACGTTTTGATTGGCGATCCAGAAAGTTTGAATGCACGGGCATCAGTTTTTCAGATAAAAACAAATCATAGTTGAAAATTTTAACCTGAGTAAATTACGCAATTTTTTTCGGTTGAAAAATACTTTATAAATAAAAGATCACGTGTAAAATTTGAGTATAGTTTGTATGTAGTCAAAAAAGAAGAAAAACTGATGCCGCACATTCAAATACGTGAAATCGCCAATCAAGGCGTTGGCATGCCCCTTTAAGTTTCTAAAAGAAGCAGCGCAAAGCTTAGTAAACAATTTTTCATGAATATGGTGCCCATCTAACATTCAAGTTCTATCAAGGTCGCTGAACACGAAAAGAAGCTTGAAAAAATTGCCCGACCTTTTTTAGTCAATACTAGTGTTGGATAAACTGTCTTTTAGATGAATTGGTTTTGGATTAATTGCCACCAATTCACATTTGCATATTTTGTGGTCACAATGGTTGCGACTCACTTTGGTTCACACACATTCAAATGAAACCTGACATTTTATGAGTAAAATTTGCGGGCAATAATTTTTTCTACCCTAAAATCACTTTGTTGTCCCAGTATATGTCGACTGGATGAAAAGAATCCAAAAAAGTCGACCTCCCCAACAATGTGAAAGAAAGCCAGACAGTTACCCTATGAAAAATTTAAATTGCTTTGTAGGCGGACTGTTCTCATTAATTGAAACATTTTTAAGATGCCGTCAGCTGCTATTAATGTTCCCAAAAAAGATGAGACAGCGGCAGAAGCAGCCCACAGCTTTCAGTCCACGGGCCAAAAGTCATCCAGCACTGGTGGAACTCTGAAGGAAGCCAAGAATGTAAATTACAGTATTATAGTGCCCTTATGTATCTATAGTCAACACTCAATTTAACGTCAGCCCGTGGGACCGGCCTAGGGTGACCTTAAATCGAGGCAGCCAAATTAAGGCAAACTATAAGAGACCAAGGTAAAAATGTGTAAAATATAACTTTTTGATAATTTAAAGTTATCAATAAAATCAATTTTTGCTTTCAAACAAATTAATAGCACGCTTTATAACATTCTTGCTGATTTAGTAAGATTTCGGTCAAAATATGAGAAAAGCGACCAATATTTTTTGGTAAGATCATGAATTTTAGTGCATTTTAGTTAGACGATTTTTTCCAGGATGAGGTTAAATCGAGCTTCGGGTCTTCCTCATTTACCATATAAACTAACTAAATCAGTCCAGGGGTGACGTTAAATCGATGGTTGACTGTACTACTTGTTTGAATCATCTGCATTGTTGGCCGAAAATTGGGTAGGCGAAACCTGCTTAGCGAGAACCTGCTTAGCAAAAAACAATAATAAAAAACTACCTTTAGCAGCTTTGCGCACCATGTTTAACACCTTTTTCTGATTTTTTAAAAACTCGGAACTTTTTAGTTATTTACTAGTTATTTTTGCGCAGTGCCATGTTTTTTAATCTTTTTCTGTTTTTCTGTGGACATTTTATCATTATCAGTAAAACACGTAAAACACTTATTAGTCACATCTTCCATACGCTGGCCTACCCCTGAGCCTAAAGGCTAAGCCTAAACTTGTTGTTCCAAAGGGTAGTTACAGCGATTTTAAGAAGGTCAGATTCCTGGGTTGGGGTGGGGGGCTTATTCGCTAGTATCGCCAAAAATTTTATTTTCGACTACAATTGTGAAATGTAAAATGTAGCTAAGACAATGAGCTTCTTACAATTGCCAGTGATTTCTCAATATACTTAATTCGGCATATTGAATCTATCTAATTTGTTTGAAAACATCATTACAGCATGCTGTTTGTTGCTGGCAATGTAAGACTCATTAAAATTTTTAATTTTTTTTATCATTTTCGAGTGTTACTTTTGGTCAACTTTTCATTCACACGCAAATTACAGATCAGCACTAATAAGTAGGATTGTCGATTAAAAGTAGTTTTTCATCTTTACTTAAGTAGGGTCAGTTCTTTATTGCATATGACGTTGAAGTTCAGTGCGTCGTATTTGGATGACAACTAAAAATACAGAACTAGCCAACACTGCAATCCTATTTTTTTTTGTTGTTTGTGTTTCATCCACCTTTTTAGCGACAGTCGGACGGCAGCTCAGGAACAGAGGAATCCGACATTCCAGTTCACAAATCAGAGTTTTGGAACTTTGTCATGAGCAACAAAATATGCAACGACGCCTCTTCTCTAGCAGTGGTTGGACTTTTTTCTTTATTGCCATAAAATTTGATTTTTTGCGTGGATTGAAAAACGAAAGTTTGACTGTGAGACATACTTAAAATATAATAAAAAAAATTGAATCTTATATAGTATTTGGCATGTATGGGTGGGTGGATAACGCTTTTTTACTTCGAAGGCCAGAACGGGTCGTAGATAGCGAAATCACTTTTGTCGCTAATACCATCGTGTTCCCCAGAATGTCAGCTTTCGTTTTAAAAAAATAATAGGCGAAAAAAATGAGTTCTAATAGGGGATATACCTATTTTTATGAATGAAGTCATAGCCCCTCATTGAAATTTCGAAATACTATAGAGACGCCGATAGGCGCCTGTGGTCCCTTGTATAAAATATTAGAATAATTTTTGCGTTTCAGAAAATCGCCGCTGAATCTTCAATCAATCATCTGTTTGTCTTCCCCCCCGACTGGCTGAAGACCTCCAACCTGACCATGATTGACACTCTGCTCAATATTATCGTCGACAAACAAGGAAATAAGTGTGAAGAAGTAAGCCAAGTGTCATATTTTTAAATTAAATGAGTAATGAACTTCAACTTGGCAAAACTTAACATCTGTACCGCTAAGAGACTATGAATGAAGAGTTTAAATGGGCATACCTACGCCCGCCACCAAATTGCACCTTTGAATTGGCGAGGACCAGAAGTCAAAAATAATTTGAAAAGTTTAACCATTTGAAAGTGACTTGTGCAAAAAATTGAATTAAAAAAAATTAATTTTTAAAATAATCTTTGTCGTGTGAGATAAAACTGGTCTGCCGCCTATTCAGCAATTCACGTTGTTGGGAATGGGTATGCATACTTAAGCCAAAAATGATGGAGTAAATAAATTTAGTTCTCGGATGATTCGGCCAGTAAGATATCTGCTAATGTTGGCTACCCGGACGAAATAGAAAAAACCAAACTTCTCCAACTTCAAGCTCGTCAGAAGTTTAAGGACTATTTCTCTCCAAGTATTTACAAAGTAAGCAAAAATTAAAGACTACTACAAAGTACACTAGGGTTGCAGCCGGGTTTTGTTTTCTGTTTTTTTAGAGAAATACCGTTTTTAAATCTTTTTGTTCTCAACGTTTCTAAGAGTAACCAGGGCGTAGAGTTCAGAAAACTCATCAGAATTAACATGTGATGCTTAAAATTTTGATTTTTACCTCAAAACTTGGCAAAACCAGGCATGCTCAAGGGGTCATCAAACCTGAGACCCCGAAAATTGTTCAAAATTAATTTTTTAGGCGCCGAATGGCGCCTCTTCGGCTTGTCTCACATATCTTTACTTTAGGAAAAATCTCGATCAAAGTTTATTGGAAGTCGGCCTGTGATCTTCCTCGACTTCAATAATCTCTTTCCTGTTTCTTTTGAATCTTTCAATGAGTATTACACAAAGAAAGTACATTTCGCGTACGAAACATGGATGCCATTTTTGAAAGCGGCGTATCCTAAAATGGCTGAATCTGGTCTAATAACGACAGAAGTGAGCAACAGCAAAGTAGAAGGTCTAGAGTACCAGTCTAGTTTAAAAACAGCACCTTCTCTACGTTTCCTTGCGGACTGCCTCTCCATGACACTTAACTCTAAGGTGAGTCGCAAAATTTCTATTTCTTTTTCTACAAATAATGAGACTACGACTTAATTCAAGAATCTAAGATTTACCTTAGAAATAAAGGGCGGTAAAGTCACTTAGGTTGGAAAATTCAACATCGGTGGCGCAGTGGATGAGCGTTTGTGTTTTATGGCCTAAAATAGTGGGTAGGTTTGACCCCACCTGGTGGCACGCTGTTTGTTTTGGCTTGTTTTACCAATAGTTAGAGGTAATTCGGTTCGCTGATTTCGAATGTGGCGCTAAAAAGCCGAACTACCCCGATAAATTGGCAGTATCGTCATTTCAAAATAGGGGTTTGCAAAATACAACAGCTTTTCAAAATAGACGGTTTTAAAAATACAAAGGTTTTTAAAAATAGGGGATTTTGAGGTCTAATAATGGTAAAATATCGATTGGTGACTATTTTGATTGGTGACTATCGATTGGTGACCGTATCGATTGGTGACTATCGATTGGTGACCGTATCGATTGGTGACTATCGATTGGTGACAATTTGCATACTGAGACGCAATTTTATTCCGAAAGCCCAAACGTTATTATTATAATTCTCTTCGTTATTCTGTTTCTACTTCTCTTTTTGTTTCGAAAGTTTCGTTCTCTTTCTGCCTTAAATCGCTGATTCTTCGTTAATTTACTGCCTCTTAGATGGCTTCTCTGTCGCTAACTTACTCGAGACGCATTGGAATGAAAAAACTACCGCTCACGCCTTGCCCGGACAATCCGCTGATGTGCTATACGTGGTCGAATCGAGGGAAGAAGCCTAAAAGAAAGGATGGAGTTCAGCTCTGCTATTTCGTCTGCTCCGGATGCCGGTCGCTGGTTGCAAAGGGGCTAAATGTGCAGGAAAATCCACTTCCAACAATGAGGGCCGATCTCACAAGCAACACTTGGCTGGATGCGGCGCCAAAAAACGAGCACTTTTGTAAGCCAAGACTTTTAAGCGAGGTTAGTCATTTATTTTTATTATTTTCTAGAGTTTTGCTTACGATTGTTTTGCAAGTTTCAGGTGACTGGAATTGCTGTCCGAAGGAGCATGCAAGCAGAGTTGGCAAGTGGCACGCGTGAAACTGTCTCTTCAGCTGCTGTCCGTATCGAGAAGAAGATCGTCGAGAAGTATTACGTCGTTCCACAAGGTGCTCCTTCATTATTTTCGCTCATTCATTTTTATTATCTTATCGTGTTTCAGCAACGATGCAAGAGATTCGGGGAGCTGCCTGTGCGAACAAGAATGCTACGTCTCAAGCCTTAGCGCGAGCCCGCAAAAAGCAATTTCCGGTGATTGCGAATTTTGAAGACCTTCAAGAAAACGAACACTTTTCGTTGAGATGCACGCTGAGAGGAGGAATTGTTGCCGACAACAATGAAAATCAAGGTGAAAGACTGCTTTTGTTTGGAGGTAATTTAATGTTAGTTTGGATGTTTGGTAAATAGCCATCACTTATTAAGATGACTCAATGTTGATTTTCGACACACTCCGCCAACTTGAATTGCTTCGTCGCTCGAGGGATATCGTGTGTGATGGGACCTTCAAGTATGCTCCATTTGGCTCCTATCAGATCTACCGCATTTTTGGTTTTGTGAAACAAACGCATTCTGTTCCGCTTGTAATTGCCCTCATGAAAGACAAGATGAAGAAGTCGTACAAGAGGCTATTCAGAAGGGTATGTTTATTCTCATTTCATTCCGTTTTCTCACATTTTTAATTGTTTCTTTTTAGTCTTCGTGGCTTTGGATTCGCTCGACGGACGGATTCGAATCAAGCGAGCCCATTTTGATTGTGAGACTGGGGCATACACTGCTTTTCAACGCTACTTTGGAGGTTGATGTCAAACTCTGCGCCTTCCACGTGAAACAAGGGCTCAACCGACAGGTAGTTGTAGATGATTGTAATTAATCGTGGGAATTCATGGATCCAATTTCAGATACAAGCTAAGGGTCTCACGGTGGTTTATCGAGATGATGAGAATGTGCAGCGTGTAGTCAGAATGCTTGGGGCCCTGCAATTATTAGCAATTAGTCAATCCGGAGGTATGGACTTATTCAATTGGTCTCATCCGTTGGTCCATTGGGCAGTTTGGATTTGCGCAGGAGATTGTCGCCACCTTGAATGCCGTGGTCGACTATTACAGGCATTCATAATTTCAATGTTGCCCTAAATTTTTATTTATTTTATTTTGTTTTAGAGATCAGTGGATTAGCCTTGGGCACATCTTCTCGCTCTACAAGTCTCCCGGCCCAAAGACTACGAATCACGCAGAGAGCTATCACGGAAAGCAGAGGGAGCACTTCAGAACGAAAGCGCCGCTGGGAGAGTGGATAGCATGCTTCAAAGATGTAAGAGTAACCAAGCATTAAGATCCTGTTTTGTGCAACTAATTGTTTACTTTTTCAGCTACAACACTCAGAAGAGATGAATGCCTATGATGTGTTTGAGGGAGACAGTCGACGCGCCCACAATCCGAACTCTGTAAGCAGCTCACCGAAGAATTGGTCACCGCGGAAGTGTATTTCGACAACGTTTTGGAGCGTCAGGTGGAGGACGAGAACTTTCCGGAGAAGCTTCGGAGCTATCTGCAGCGCGTGGGGCATTTGATGGGATTCAATGGGAGCATCGACGCAATTGAGGGATTCCCGGCGGAAGAAGAGGTGGAGAGCGAGCAAGAGGAAATCATAGAAGAAGGCGATCTGGCGGAAATTAATCTCTTTGATGTTTGAATATTGTGAATGTGTGTGCTCGTGGATGTTAATGTTTTGTGTTTCTTTGTTTCGATTTCGGAATAAAATTGCGTCTCAGTATGAAAATTGTCACCAATTGATAGTCACCAATCGATACGGTCACCAATCGATAGTCACCAATCGATACAGTCACCAATCGATAGTCACCAATCGATACGGTCACCAATCGATAGTCACCAATCAAAATAGTCACCAATCGATAGTTGTCCGTCTAATAATAAGGTCTTCGTCTTGCGGGATCTGATGCGGGACTACTCATTTTCAAAGGTTCAACTAAAATAGATTTCGTAATTATATCGCGCCTAGACTGTAAACGTATTTTTATAAAAAATACAAAGTTTATAAAAACTGGAAATAAAATAAAACGACATCGACATGTCACTGTAACCACTTTGCTTCGATATCGACTTCGATATCGACATGCCATTGTAACCAAGCCATTAAAAATACGGTATTTGCTGTTTTTCCACCAAAATTTACATAAAAGCCGCTTAGAATACTGTTTTGAAGTAAATGGTAGAAGAATGAAAAAACATAAGGCTGAAATCCGTCGTTATTTTTTCTGTTAATATGTGCAATGAGATAAAGTTTTATTTGTTTATTTACTTGCTTTAGGCTCTAGTACTTATCGACAACTATGATAGACCAATCCTTGAAGCCCACCTCCAGGCTCTGCCAGACAATAAGGTCCGAGCAATGAAGGCGCTTATGATTGAAGAAATCAACAAGCTCATAGGTGGTGCACAAGTATGTATGGCAGGCCGAACATTGCTCTCAGGTATGACAGGTGCTCAAGGATTTGATTGGGAATGCCACAATTTTCGGCATTTTTTCCGTCTATTCCCCGCCCCCACCCAATTTTTGTTCAAAGTTCTGTTTTAATTTCCCGCGATAGGATCCTCAAAATCACATCCCGGGAGAGCCCCTTGTAAGAGACATAGCTTTTCAAAGTCGACTATGTTTTATAATGTGTTCTTTTAAGAAATTCCGCATGCCTGTGTGAAGCCCAAGAAACGCTTCACCAAGTTTTGGCTCCACTCTCGGCTAACAAATGACAACTACGCCAAATTTTTTGGTGTTCGAAGGGACAGATTTGAGACCATGTGTACCAAGCTTGAAATTGACCGTGAAACTGTAGACAAGGCAGTTCAGTGGTATAAACATTTGTTTGTCTGAGTACAGAAAATATTTGCTTTTCTTGTTTTTAGGCTGGACGGTTATCATATTAAAGGAGCTAGGTTGGGAGATGCGGAAAAGGCCAACAAAAAACCCTCACCCCCAAAAGTCAAATTGTAAGCCGTTTAGTTGATAAATGCCAAATTTTTATGAAAAAATATAACTATTTAGTGCGGATGGAACTAAACCAGAAAATGCTCTCCATGCTGATATTGAGCATAAAAACATTTTTTGAACCCAAAGCAGACAATCGAGTTCTTTCAAAAATACACCACCTGGAAGAAGGAAAATGAAATCAACCCCACCAAAGCAACCTTTGACCAATTCGAAATAGATGTTCTCAAATTGGATGGTTCATTGGGAGAGCTCAAGTCATTGAAGAAAATTTTTCAAGTAAGTCCAATCTAAATTCTTGAGCAGGAGAAGATAGAAAAAAGTAGGTGAAGACACTTTTTTTATCGTGTTTAACGTGTAGGAAATGCTTAAAAATGGTTAAAATGGTGTTTTGAAAAAGTTCAAAAAAATTTAATTTGTGGGGAAGGGGGCGTTGTATACTCCGGTAGCGCCGAATTTTTTAAAAAGTTGGTATCTGCGGGTTGGCTGCCCTTCTGAATCATCCAAGTCGAGATTTCTGCTCATTCAACTTCAAAAAAGTAGATCTCAATTTCAAATTGCAAAAATAAAACTTTTGCATCTGCAATACGCCCTCTTAGTAATACGCCCTATTTCAAAAAAGCTACTCGGTTATAAGCAGCCAACAACCCACCCTCCACATAACCATGTCTCAATATGTATTTTAGTGTCTAAAACAGACTTAACAGTAGAGATGTGCTGCGAACTTTGCGGGGTTTCGGTTTTATATGACCTTTTCTCAAAAATTTTTAAAGGTTCTTATGAAATTTGCGTGAGAAATATGGCCCCTATCGCGGAATTTCACGCTGAACACGATGGTGAAAAAGAACTTTTTTAAAAGTTGGTATCTGCGGGTCGGCTGCCCTTCTGAATCATCCAAGTCGAGATTTCTGCTCATGCAACTTCAAAAAAGTAGATCTCAACGATTTTTTGTATTGATCAATTTGATTTTCAGTTAAACAGAAAGACCTTATAACTTACTGCCATATTTCAAATTCCGCTCAAGACAACAATTATTTGAACTTTGAAACAATTTGAATTTGAGTATTTTTTGTCTAGAGCGGAATTTGAAATATGGCAGTAAGTTATAAAGTCTAAGGGTGGTTTTTGCTGTATACGAATCCGGTGTCAAAAGTTCAGGTTTTCTTATCGAAATAAAATTTTCAGATCAAAATCTTTTTTGCACTTTTTTTTTGAGAGTCTTGAAAAACACTCCAAAAGCCTGTTTATACCTTAATTCGAAGTACTTTCTGGTGCAGTTTTTCATTTTCTGTCGAATGAAATATACCTAAATGAACAGCTTTATCACACGTCATTTTGCATTTAAAGGTATTAACACCTGTTTTGGAAAATGACAATTGTTTCTTTTGATTAAAACATTTTCATTATTTATCACAGAACTCTTGACGATATGTCATTAGAAAGCCCGTTATAAGCCCGTGTTGAACTAAATATCAAATTGATCAATACAAAAAATCGGTGGAATTTACCCCTTTGAAGTTGCATGAGCAGAAATCTCGACTTGGATGATTCAGAAGGGCAGCCGACCCGCAGATACCAACTTTAAAAAAAATTCTTTTTCACCATCGTGTTCAGCGTGAAATTCTGCCATAGGGCCCATATTTCTCACGCTCCGGCACCGGAGTGTTAAATGCCATTTTGTAGTGCGGCTCTTGCCCTACAAATTGCTATTTTTACAATCAAAAAAGAAAGCATAGTGAAAAAAGTGCATGCATAACATTTTGCAAGTAACTTTTTTTATTTTTCTAAAACTTAGAACGGGGGAGAGTGCATGGTTTATTTTCAAGTGAGTTTTTCTCGCAATTTTCAAGAGGTCCACAAAAAATTAATAAGAGCGTACTTGGACCATATAGCAAGGACCGCAGGCCGAAAAACTGCGGTCCTTGCTATATAGTCCAAGTGCGCTCTTTTTAATTCTCTCTTTTTTTTAATTGTGAATATATCGTTTTGTAGAGCAGGAGTAACGCTACGGAATGATTTTTTTAATTTTTTCTTAACCCCTAAAAATTTGCGAGAAAAACTCACTTGAAAATGAACCCCACACTCAGTTTAAGAAAATTAAAAAAGTTACATTCTAAATGGTATGCATGCACTCTTTTTATTATTCTTTTTTTCAAATTCTGAAAATAGCAATTTGTATAGCAAGAGCCACGCTACAAAATGGCTATTAAACATTTCATAAGAACCTTTAAACTTTTTTGAGTAAAGGTCATATAAAACCAAAACCCCGCAAACTTCGCAGCACATCCCTACTTTAAAAGGGCATGCCCACGCTTTGCGATTTCAAATATTTGAATGTGCGGGGAACATTTTTCCAGATAAAGACAATCTATACTCAAATTTTACCTGGGAACTTTTGGAAAGTTTTTTTTAATTGAAAAAATGTGCACAATTTTTCTAAGTAAAATTCAATTTCGATTTGTGTTCGTCTGAAGGACTAGTGCTTGGACCAGTTTTTTGGAGAAAAAGCTGTATCGTAGAAAAGGCTGAAACACTTTTAAAATTTACGCTGCAAGATGGCGGGTTATTTTTCGCAGATTACAAAAAACTTTAGCTCTTTTTCAGAGAGTATCCAACCTAAAAGATCTGCTGAAACTGGTCAGAGAGAAGAATGTGACAATGAGCATACACCCAGTCCTCACAGATGAGCACATCTTTAGCCTCTACAAATTTGCTAAAAGTGGAATTTCAATGAACGCGAAGATGCGTGATATTTTCTTCTCCTTTCTCTATCAGCTTGGTGTTGTGGATGCTATATTGCTTGATGACAGTGCGAATGCGGAGTCTAATTCCCTTCCTGTGTGCATCAAAATTCCAAACCTTAATCAAGATCAATACCTGATTTCAATGGCGTCTGTCTGCTACCACGACCGATTCCGGGAGGGATTTATGAGTGGAGTGGAAGAATTCGCTCTGAAGATATGTGATCTCACCGACAAGTGTCTTTCATTAATGAATCCTTTGGACAAAGATGCTGCCCCACCTGGCGAAAAAGAATTGCAGGAGAGTATCAAGGATGATGTCGAGAATATGCGCAAGGCGATGCAAAATTATGCGTCAAACTTCAACTACAGCAAGTTCAGAGACTTTGAAGTTCAAGATGAAGATTTGGTCACCAGCTCACCAGGCGACTTAGAAAGCCATGAGAGAACCTTCCACGAACTATTAGATTTTGGCTTTTTTCTCCCACAAGTATTTTTGCCGTACAGTCAAACCTTGGTTAGATGGCACCCCTAAAAGCCCGCCTTGGTTCGACACTTTCTTTAGCTCAATTTTCGGAGTCTTTTGACAAATGTGATTCGCCAGCCTAGTCCGGAATATCGCAAGTTCTGTTTTGCCGGTCGTTTTCCAAAATTTTTAAATTTCATCATAAAGACCCGCGAACCTCGGTTATACGGCACCTGATTTTCAAAAGGGTGCCGTATAACCGAGGTCCGTGGTCTTTATATGAAATTTAAAGATTTTGAAAAACGATCGGCAAAACAGAATCAAGATATTTCGACTAGACTGCGAATCACATTTAGCAAAAGACTTCGAAAATTGAGCTAAAGAGTGTCGGACCCAAGGCGGGAACGAACTTTTAGGGGTGCCATCTAACCGAGGTTTGACTGTATTCTTTTTCTCTAAATATTGCACGCAACATGCTACTGGGGGAGCAAAATATCGGGAAAATTCAAATTACGGAAATTTTAGATTGGGAATTCAGACTAGGGCAACATTCTCCTATTTTTTCTGCACGATACCCACTTCAGACTTTCTTTCGTTTTTTCTACACTCAATTTTTTACTGGCCTATTGCCTTTGACGAGTGTTTTTTCAGTGAAAATTTATGTGAAAAGAACTTTGTTTATTGTAAAAAGAAGTTTTATTTTTCCCCACCCACAGGAGAAACAAACAAGACTTTATTTTTTTCAAATGATGTAAATGGATTTTCATGTTAAAATTTGGGTCGAAAAGGTTTGTTTTAGTATGTTTTGTTTTGCAAAATTAGGGTCAAAAGTAGGTCCACCGTGTGGGAGTGCAGTAAAGTTTTACAAAAATAAGGAAAATATTGCCCAAATTTAACTTCCGCAATCTTTTGCTCGTAGCTATACAGTCGAACCTCTATAACCCGACACCCAAGGGGACCCGCTTCAGGTGTCGGATTATCGGAGTGTCGGGTTTAAGAGGTCTTAAATTCATTCCCAGAACGAGGTGTCTGGTGTCGGCTTATCAAGGTTTTCACTTTATTCGGACAAATGACAACAATAAAAATAATAGAAACAGTTTTTTGCTTACAGTCGACTCCCTCCATAGTGCACACCCAAGGGACCGGCGTCAGGTGTGCACTATGGCGGGGGGTGCACTATGGCGGGGGGTGCACTATGGGGAGAGCTATTTTGCTTTAACACGGCCATGTGTGCGCTATAGAGGGGTTTTCCATCTAAAACAAAGTTTTATTCGAACAACAACAGTAACAATAACACTCAATCATTTGTTAGCCGTAAAATAATCGGAAAGATTTTTCTGCTTCATCTTCTTCGAGCGTTCATTCGTCAGTAGTTCATCCAGCTTGTCACACATTCCTAACACGGCAGGATCAGCGAAGTTAGTTTCCACGTAGCGCTGGAAGAGCTTGAATCCCTCGATGGCTTCTCGAGTTGTAACCGCAGGCTGTACCGGCTCTTCCTCATCAATTATCACCTCTCCAGAGTCACTGTCATATTCCGCTTCGGCTGTCGAGACGGCTTCTGCAATTTCTTCCAATCTAAGTGTTCCTCCAGTGACGAAATCCTGATCGACGTTCAAGTAGTCAAGCAAATCGCATTCTGTTGGTTCCACCGATTGCAGTTTTTCCCAAAGCGTGTTCATCTCTTCCTCTGCATCGTTTTGCGCCACCAAGGGCTAAAGTAAAATAAAAATTAGCCAAAATTATCAACCAAAAAATAAAATAAATAAAGCTCCACCTATCCATCCACGATGAATCCTGCCTTTAGAAAGCAATTCGCAAGCGTGTCGGGTCTCACGTACCTCCAGGCTCGATAAAGGAGAAACAACGCCTTGAGAAGATTTATTTTGAAGTCAGTATTGGTGTCGATTGCTGCGATTCGTTCACTAAGGAGAAAGCGCCTATAATGTACCTTCAAGTTTTGAATGATCCCTTGATCCATTGGCTGAAAAAGTGAGACTCGTGTTGATAATTTTTAAGATCACCTGCGATTCGGCTGTAGTATTCGGTGGGAAAAACTCAAGCGTTATTTGCTCCAGTTTAATGAAAGTACATGAATATAACAACAATGATGCGTTAGTTGTTTTAAAGTTGTAATTTAAGTTGTAATAATAATTAAAGTTGTAACGATAAAAAAAATTAAACTAGTTTCGCTTTAAAACATTTACTTTTTTGAAAGTTGACGTAAAAATATGTAAAGTGTGCACTATAGAGAGAGACGTTTATTGGTTTGGTTCCAGCCCAGGTGTGCACTATGGCGGGGGGTGCACTATGGAGGGTGTGCACTATGGCGGGGGTTCGTTCCTATAAATTTATATGGTAGCCAACCAAATCAGAACCGGGTGTGCACTATGGCGGGGGTGTACACTATGGCGGGTGTACACTATGGAGGGAGTCGACTGTACCAGTGTTCATCTAAAACACAAAAAAAGGGTGAGCCAATAATGAATGAATTCGACAAACCAATGTTTTCAAATATCATTTTGAACACTAATTCACGATCTTTTATCTGAAATTTGTTTTCTTATCTCAGATTTTACACCATCTGTAGCTGAAATTTTTCTCTATCCATTGAGTGGTCAAACGCTTCAGTTAAAAATAATTTTTGACAAAATCACACCAAGTGTGACTTTAAAATCACACTTTTTATGAAAAGGTGTGACCTTAAAGTCACACTTGGTGTGATTTTTTAACTGGTGTGTTTGACCACCGAATCGATAGAGAAAAATCTTGGCTACAAGATGGTGTAAAAACATCTGAGATAAGAAAACAAAATCTCAGATAAAAGGGCGGTGAAGTTAGTGTGACCCAAGTGTGATAGTGTGACTTTTGAAAACACTGAGAGGTTCGACTGTACTGCCACTGTTTTCAAAACTCAATTTGACCCTCAAACTAAGACAATATTTGAGTTTGACTTTTGAGTTTTGAGTCTAACCCTAAGTTTGACATCAAGCTTGGAAGAAGTACGATTTCGCAAAAACAACTGACGAATTTACTATTTTTTTAGATTTTCAATCATGTTGGCAGTGAAGTTCCGGTTCAAGATAATTTTAAGAGTCTAGCTTCCGACGCATGTGATTCTATGGCTACAGCAGGTGGCTTAGTCTCATGCCTTTTCTTTATTTATACTTTTTTTCAGCCAACTTGATGCATTTATTTGAATGGAAAATTGCACATTCGGCAAAGGATGTCGAAAATCTGCAGAATTTAAGCCTGTTCCAGGCCATGTGGTATGGCACAGATTGGAACAAGCTCAAGGAACTCGTCGATGCTAATAAAATAAGTCATGTGCTCTTTCTCTCGTTTGTTTTTTTGGTGAATCCCAAGACCAACAAGTTGGAAAGAGTGCTGCCTAACTACTATTTTTGGAAGGTTTGGGTTTTTATTGATTAAAAGTAGATGAGTACTATAGCAAAGTGACTGTAATTTTACCACAACCCCTCCTTCTTTCTCCTTTAAAAGGGCTTCACGAAAATAGATATTGAATCGCTCATTCACCATAAAACTAAGGAAAATGTACAGGTTGTTTCATATTTTTCTGACACTTTTAAGCGGTCATAACTTTTTTTAAACGTCGTTTTTTGAATTTCTGTAAACGCAGATCGACTCAATTTTTGATGACAATTTTTTTGGTACATAAGGTCAAAACCATGATTTTCGCTTGGTCCCCCTGTCGTTTGGGTCCTGGTCAGGAAACGGCCTCTGGATAGATAAGCACTAAACCACAGGGGGCCAAGCGAATATCGTGATTTTGATATTATATCATCATTATGTCATCAAAAACTGAGTCGATCTGCGTTCACAGAAATTCAAAAACGGCCTTTAAAAAAAGTTATGACCGCTTAAAAGTGTCAGAAAAATTTGAAACACTCTATATATACAATGAAACCTGGATAACCTGGATGTACCGTAAGTCCTCGAACACAGCCCCCTTGATTCAAACAGCGTGTTTGTCGCATTGTGTTTTTGTACGATTTTTTGATTTTGGCCTTCAGACATTTTATACACTATAATGTAACTGGGGAAGAGGGCTACCACCTTGCAACCACAGGTGAGAAGTTAGGGCAATTGAATCAGCTTATTAGAGGCTGCTGGCTTATTTAAAGAGCTGTTTATTCAGGGAAATACGGTATTACGGTCGATAGAAAATACGGTGGAAATTTTTTATCATAGAACTTTTGTGTAAAATAATCAGCTTGAAATTTCGCCGAAAAGTTTTTGGACACCAGTTCATAGGTTGCACTATAGAAACCCCAATCTTTTAGTCTTGTAAATACATTGTGTATTGATATTAATCAAAATTGAAGTGGTTAATATGAATGAAAAAATACAGACAAGAAAAAAGTGGCCCCTTTTTATTCCCTTCCCCTCCCAATACGACGACTTCCCAATACAGCCTCAAATCCCTTGAAAATTCAAAAGGCGCGAATTCAAAATTTTTCAAATTTCGACTAAAAACCATGATACCCCTGTGGATCGAAAATTTTTTTTTCTCAGAACTAAAAAAACACGCGGCTTTCTCAAGAAATCGGGGTCGAGAAACACGAATATGATGTTATCTCCTCCACCTGATCACTCCCCGTGGGGGGGATTCTATAGTCAAGTCAGTTCATATATGTAAAGTCACGTTGTTATTCACTACTTGTGAAACTAATCTTTCATTTGCACCGTCATTCACTCCAAATTCATGAACAGTTCATTAGCATCATCTATTTGGGGAAAAAAACCTAATAGTTCGTATACCGTATTTCCTCTATTATGTTCCCATGGGAGTTATTTTTCAACCCCATAAAAACCTTGAAATTGTGAATCAAAAATGGACAATCCTAGTCAAAAAAAACGAAGGGTGGGGAGTTACAAAAGAGTGAAGAGCTAGTAGAGAAAATAACCTTTTTTTAGGCTGATAGAGGAGAAGAATACGTCAAAAAGCGAGACTCATTGAATAAGGAGGGTAAATCCCGAATGAAGCGGGCGGACCAGAAGGAGAGACCAAGAGGAGAGATAAAAGGCTACTGGACAGCTGGATGTATGACCTTCATTTTGTTGTGTTGCTGATGGTACTAATTAAAAACTTATTTATAGCTAAAGACAAAGTGGATGAAGCTCGCAATACAGTGAAGAAGCAAGTCAAAAGGTGCAAAAAAGATATAGAGGAAGAAGAATAAATGTAATACTATTTCTGCTTTGCCATGCACTTACAGTTAAAGCCACATGCTCACAAAAAAGGCGGGTGACAGAGAAAGCAGGTACTCCTCTTTTTCCATAGTTTTTTTAACTTCTGTAATGAGCGTTTTGTTCAAGTTTAAACGTTAGGAAGAACGGTTTTTACAGAATTTAAAATACCCTGGAAAATGAGTTACGAGAATCGAAAAAATGCATGTCACGCGCTTTTTTTTAGCACGAGAATTCCTGACTGTAACGTTCGACTATATGAGTGTTTTCAGGCTTCCTGAGCACGATGATCGCAAAATCAGACCACCTCGCTAGAGCACAATGTCCATTAAAAGCCCAATTCTCACAGCGACTCTTTGAAAAATGAATAGTTTTTTCTTCAGGCTGGTGAGCACTGAATTTGTTTAGCTCAACATTTCCTTTTATGCTCATAAGAAAGCCCTTTGTCTGGGCTTTCTAATGGTATGTCGTTTGCCTACATTCAAAAAAATTGAAAACACTCATATAGTCCAACGTTACAGTCAGGAATTCTCGTGTTAAACCTGAGGTTGTTGAATTCACGAGTAAAATAGAAACCGCTATATTTTCCAAAATTTACCGAAAATCGGTAAAATAGGATTTATTTTGTCTGTGATTCGTTGCCTATTAAATTCTTTCGAGCAATACTTTTTGTACCAAATTTACTTCTTTTTGCACAAAATTTCCTTTTTTCTGTACCAAACCTAATTTTCTATCCAACACCAACCAAGTTTTGCAAAATTTTGTGAGAATTCAAATTTTATAGTCAGAAAATGACTTGGATTGCTCAGAATCCCACCTGGAGTGGTCAAAAGCCTTTTAAAGTTGATTTTTAGGGCGTTTACTAAAGGGGGGGGGGTAAACTTTTGCTGAAGATTTTGGGCCAGTAGTAGTCCAACATTGAGCCTAACTTGGTGTAGTAATGTTCTGGAGCATATTTGATAAAGAACTCGATTGCCGCCTGGTTGTTCTGTCTGAGTGCCCACCTCATTACAGCTGCATGCACAATAGTTGGCACTTTGACAGGGTCTAGATTCACAATTTCATTTGACCATTTGTGATTGATGATGCTGAGCCGTAGATCTTGCACATGAAGACCTGGACAAGATTGGTGAAATGAGGTAACTTGCGGTAGTTCACAGCGGCTGCCCCATTCCCAGCCAGTGAAAGAATTGTCGTTGATGATGATTCTGCCACCTATCAGAAATGACTGCTGTAGTGACTGCTGTCTTAGCCGATAGATCACCCGTAGTTGCTGTTGCCTCTTGGACTGGGGCTGGCTTCTTGACCCTGATGAAGTCCAGTAGTCGGTGGGGCTAGCTTTCTTGCAACTTTAGCTGGTGAATCACTATGTACTATTGAGGCTGATGCTGGAACTGACTGTCTCTTCTTGTTCTCAACCGTAGGTGATTGGGTTATTGGAATTAACTTCCACTTCACCAGAGTCTCAGTAGTAGACTTGGCTCCTGTTGCTGCGACGACTGATGTTGGCTTCTCGTTCACTGATACTGAACTAGTTGCAGCGGTTGTGGCTACTCTTTTCCTACTAGCTTTGGTCTCTGGACGGGTTTCTGCATACTCCATATCATCTAGTTCGTCCGCCACATTCAGGGGGTCAAAGCTGAAATTTTTATTATTACACTCCAAACTTAAGTTTTTTGTGTTTAAAATAATTTTTTCTAATTTTTTCTCCCAAGGGTCCTCTACTTACAGGGGGTGTAACTAGAGATGATGGCTTGACCTTTTCAGGACGGGACGGGTCAGAATTCAAATTTAAAAATTTCGGGACGGGACGCGGGACAGGGAAGATTTTCGGGACGGTCATAAAAATTTCCGATCGGGAATTTCAATCCTATATGCTTTATTCATACTTGAATTTCCCAGACGTTTGACATTCTTCCGATTAATTCACGTTTGTTGGGCTTCCTGTAAGATCTGATTCATGGTACAGTCAACCCTCAATATAACAGAGTCAATATAACTCAGTGGGACCTGCCGTGGAGGGACGTTATACCCAGTGTTTGAACCTCGTACTCGTACACGTACTCGTACCTCGTACCTCCAAATTTTTTTCTCGTACTTCGTACCACTTAAATTTCTTCTCGTACTCGTACTACGAGTACGAAGTACGAGAAGAAATTTTTATGGTACGAGGTACGAGTACGAAGTACGAGAAGAAATTTAAGTGGTACGAAGTAAGAGAAGAAATTTCAGTGGTACGAGGTACGAGTACGAATAGTGTCAAAATACAAGTATTAATAGATTAACTGACAATTTTTCACTTAGTGAAATTCCGTTTTGTGAAATGTTTATTTTGAAATTATCACAAAATTATATATTGTTGAAAAATAGCAAAAAAACGAGGTTTTGATAGACTACAAGAGGTCTTTGTTTTTAAAGTCCGTCGCGAGTTCTCTCAGATATTGTCGGATCTTAATGTCTTTTAATAAAAAATACATTGAAAAATAATTTTTTTTGAACTGATTTTCAAATAACTCATGCGTTCTTTTTTAAACACATTAATAAATAATGCTGTGAGAAATAAGTACGTAATAAGTAATATTTTTCTTTTAAAATTTATAAATTTTCAAAATAACGAGCAAAAATGAAGTAGAACTAAAAACTACTGAAATTTTAAGACTATGGAAAGAAGTAAGAAGTGAGAGTCATTATTTTTGTAGTACGAGTACGAAGTACGAGCAGCAAATGCTTGTAGTACGAAGTACGAGCAAACTTTTTTTTTGTATGAGGTACGAGTACGATATACGAGCTTTTAATTTTTGTTGTACGAGGTACGAGTACGAAGTACGACGGCTGAAATTTAGCAGTACGAAGTACGAGTACGACCATTTCCTGAAAGTCCAAACACTGGTTACTGACACCGCATATGAGGGTTGATGTAATTACAAGTTGAAGGTGTTGTTGAAAAATTGAAAAAAATTTTTTCAACAACTACCTTCAACTTGTAATTACAGTCAACCCTCGATATAACGGACACTATTTTTTTCCGGGACGGGAATTTTTTCGGGACGGGACGAGACGGAATTTAAATATTTTTTTTTCGGGACGGGACGTCGGGACGGGACAGGTGCCTAAAAATTTCCGGGCGGGATTCCGGGACGGGACGATTTTCTAAAATTAACGGGACGGGACGGAATTGTCCTGTCCCGTCCCGTCCCGTCCCGTCATCATCTCTAGGTATAACTGATTTATGGCCCTGGTCCAAGTTTTGCCTTGTGCCTTTTTACTGTTGCCGTGCGAATAGTGCCATCAGGTTCGGATTTAAACGCCAGAATCCGACCCAACGGCCAGTCTCCCACGCGGAGAATTTTCAGATTCTACCAAAACCACTGCTCTTATTTGTGGCAGCTTCGTTGGCTCTCCTGGTGTCAGACGAGCATGTCTTTCTCTTAGCTCTGGCAGATACTTGCTTCTGAAACTCTCCCACAATTTGTTTTGTCGTTGGACTGCCTCTCCGATCATCAAAAGGTGTTTTTTAGGGTCCCTTTTTGGCTCATAATCAGGATCATTTGGATCTTCTCAGTCTACTGATGGCAATCCTAGGTTAGAATCTGGTTGCTGAAGAAGAAACTCTACTGGTCGTAGTGGTTTTTTCCTCTCAAGGTCTGATTAAAACGTCAATGGTCGACTGTTTATGACTTGTTCAGATTCAGTAAGAAAGGTGGCGAACACTTCTCTGGTCAAAATTTTGCGACCGATAGCTCGTTTGATGCTCCATTTTACTGGAGCAATTAATCGTTCGTACATCCCTCCTCTCCAAGGCGATCTCTCTGTTACAAAGTGCCATTTAGTTCCTCTTTTTGCTACTTCATTTTGCACCTTTTCTCTGAACTCAGGACCTGACATCAATCAAATTTGATGGCTTTGATCGTCA
>JAMRYI010001125.1:0-43645 GCA_029231635.1 Ditylenchus weischeri | reverse complement strand
GGCTATCAATAGATCAAACGATCTTACACCATCTGAAAACAATGCCAATATGGCTGAGGATAGATCTATCGATCGTCAAAATATTAAGCAACTTGCGAACATAGCTATCAATCGTTCAATTAATCAAGAATTGAGTTCACCCTTAAATTTAGATAATTCTCCTGATATAGGTATTCAAAATAAGACTTCCGCTGATCAAAGCAATTCTGCAAAACGTGGTCGAGGTCGCCCTAAGAAGTCGGAAAGCAGTGACACACCAAAAACAAAGCGAGGAAGACCTGCAAAACGATCGCCAATATCTGAGGCTATCACGCCTATCATGAATGCCCATTCCAACATTGAGAAATCACTTCGACCTTCACAGTTAGCAATGCCTCCTCCACATATGTTGCTCAGAAATGTAGCGTCGACAAGGATTCGTGAAAGAGAAGAAGTTCAGTGCGACCAAGAAGATGTTCAGTGCAATCAAGAAGAACAGCAAGTCCAAGATCAACAAAACAATTTGTTTGCTTCAGATACTCTAATCAGAGATCGTGCCTTTTTAGGATCATATGAGGTCAACAGTCTTCTCCAGTCGACGGTCGAGTGAGACTGAAAAATATTGTGTCGAGAGGAATAAGCTTTGATTGAGAAATGAAGAAGAGTTAAAGTATAATACCGTATCATTTGTTTAAAAATTGCTGTTTGGGTTAAGAGTACAAATCGAATTTGAAATTAGGCTTATTGATGAAAACGTGATTTGAAAAGGAAACATAAAAACAAAAAACATAAAAAGGGCCACAGTGGTTTGACACCTCCTCGTGGTGTGGCCTGGGAACAGTTCTAAAGCAGAACAGCCAAATGCCTTACTTGAATTTCTGTATTTTCTTAGCGAGTTCACTTTATGAGGTTCTGGTAACGGACGTTTTTGAATTTGTGTCCTAAAATTTCTTAATTTCTTTGTAATTTTTTTACTAATCAACTAACCAAGGTAAAACCTTGCCCTTCGGGGGTGCCCAGCCCAAAGATTTTCGAAAAGCTGAAAATCTTAGGTAGGACCCTTTTGCAGTCACACAAAAAGCGGAATGGCTGGGCCTTTTGTCGCATAAATACTGTAAATATACATGTGGCAATACTGTAACATATCCGCTGACTGCATTAGCGAAAAATTTTGTGGTTGTAAATTCGACACTTTATCACCTTTGAAAACGACACACATTTCAAATAAAGCGCTGAATTTTTTCTCATGCAAATTATTTTTACAGCTTGTAAATTGTTTGTAATTCTTGTAATCATTTCCAGTCTTATCATTTTCAGTCGCCACAGGGATCCTGTATACAGGAAGCAATAACTGCAGCTATTGGGGAACTTTGTAAAAACATTAACGTTTCTAAGACATTTGCGGTCGTTGGTCCTCCGGATGTTGCGCTTATTGGAAACGCTCATCTCAAACGTAATTTTTTATATAAATTGTTGCTGTATATGTTTGTCAGTTGATGTAAGTGAATTTCGGCACAATTGCTGTTTAGACCCCCCGGTCAACTTTTTTGTGACTTTTTCCAAGTTTTTTTTTGCTTTAATATGTCCATATATCAAATAATCATTTATTATATCAGGTAAAAATCAAATACAAACATACTCTGACGCTATTTTGAGATATATTTTACTAAAAAAGGTAAATTCAGATACGAAAAATAAGGGACCACCATTTTTCTCTTGTGTAAAAATAAGGGAAACATCGAAATGAAAAATGAAAATATGCAACAAATAAAATTTTATTTAACAAATATTCAAAATCCCGGAAAAAAATTATAAAAAAAAATCGTGATTTATTTTTTTGAGCTTTTGGGGGGGTCTAAACAGCAATAGTGCCTGAATTTCAAGCTACGTCTCAGTGGTTGAAATCAGAAGAAGCAGTGAAAGTTCTAATTTCTTGATTGAAACTCTCGAATCTCTAATTTGTCACCGCATCATCGGGATGAGTGCTCATACTTTGGTAATATATTTCATTTTACATCATATACTTCACATCATTGGTGCTTTGAGGCTTTGATGAAACTTTGTAAGCGTACTGGATATAGCTATATATAAGACTCTCCATAACCCGCCACTCCACGCTTCGTTTCCGCTTAAGGTCCCACACTTTTTTACCTCAAGTTTTGAAAAAATTTTGCCGGATATGATTCGCTAGCCTGAAGCGAAATGTCGCAAGGATTCCAATTTTGACGGTCATTTTTAAAAATGGTTAAAATTTTGCAACTAAGAAAACTTGCAAAAACTTCTCGATTACCCGCCACCCTACTTTCAAAATACTTTCAAATTATCGAGAGGCGCGGGTCTTAGCTTCAAAATTTTAACCATTTTAAAAAATGACCGTCAAAATCGGAATCCTTGTGACATTTCGCTCTAGGCTAGCGAATCATATTCGGCAAAATTTTTCAAAACATGAGGTGAAAAAAGTGTGAGACGTTAAGTGGGAACGAACTTGTGCGGAGTGGCGGGTTATCGAGAGTCGACTGTACTTTACATCTTGTATTAGGCTAAGTGATCGTGAAACAGGTTAATGTGTGTGCTGTTCCCTCTGAAAAGAATGTTGCTGCGGTACTCGAGGTCAATTGCGAGACGGATTTTGTTGCTCATAATGAAGAGTTCAAAAAATCTTGGTAATTATTTTGCTGTCTCAGTACATTTACACATTAATCTCCATATTAGCTTGCCCATGTCGCTAATTCAGTTCTGAAAGCAGGTAAAATTGCTGCTGGTAAATCATCATCAGGCTTTAAAGTTGTGAGTATACAATGAGCTTTGACAATCATCATTTACTTATTTATATGAAACTTATTTCTAGGCTTCAGCAATGTTCTGTTTCCACAAGAATCTCCAATACAGGAAGCAATTACTGCAGCTATTGAGAATATGGGTGAAAACATTAACGAATGTTGCGCTTATTGGAAACGCTCATCCCAAACGGTATTTTTTATATAAATTTTTGCCGCACGTGTTTGTTAGTTGTTGTAAGTAAATTTTAAGATGTAGTTAATAGAGTTAATATGAGTCGTTGCGTCTCGGTAATTGGAATCAGAAGAAGCAACGAAAGTTTTAATTTCCTGGCTGAAACTCTTGGATCTCAATTTAGTCACCACATTGTAATGAGTCCACTTCACTGCTTGGACTATTGCGCAGGTGCTTTTTTATAATTTTTTCCTTTGTTTATTTTTTTTGCGTGTTCAGGTCGTAACTGTTCGTTCTGCAGTGGCTTCCAATCCGTGGAATACTGTTCGCTGTCAAATGATGATGCAGTCGCAAAAGACTTCCTCTACAAAAATAGCACGTTCTGAATATTGTTATGAACGAAGGCAGATCAGCACTGTTCAACAGGTCTTGGGGGCTAAGTTTAGGGTACTTAGCTATTTAGGCTTCGGCTAAAGTCTCAACTCATTTTATTACAAAACTTTTCGTAGACAATGAGGCGAGGAATTCGGTTGGTTGTTTGATATTGAAAGAATTCCTTGACTCACTATGAAAATTCAAAATGTCCCCTGTTAATTTTTTTCCTTTTTGCTTCTATCATGTATACTTTTGCCACGGGGTTAAAAAAGCAAAACAAATTTGAAAATATTAAAATTGTTTTTTTGCAAAACTAAAAGAGGACACTCAAGGTTAAAAGCCAGGCTTGACTTTACTTGACCCCCCACGGCTGACCCACTTTTGATGACAATTTTGAAAAACCGATTGCATATTCGTGTTTCTCGACCCCGATTTAGGCGCGAATTTACCAATCGTTTCTGGAAAAGTGAAAAATTTTTTTCGATTTGCCTTGGTCCCCCAAGGTGAAAAAATTCGAAAATTTTCAAAAAAAATTTTTTTTTTAAAAATTCGCCAAAACATTTTTAAGGGATTCAGGGCTGTATTGGGAGGGCCTTCCTCGGAATCATGTCTAAGGTAAGCGAGTGCGCGCACCGCAAACTCCAAGCCCCCAAGCCCCCTGCGCCCACTTCGGGGAATTCAAATTCATGAAAATTCAAATTAAGAATATTTCAAATATTTTAAAAAATTTATTTTGTCGTAATCTAATATTTGTATTTTTTTAAATAAAAAAATAAATTTGGCTTACTAACTTACTGAAATATGGCACACTCGAAAAAAAGATGTTGAACATAGTTTTGAAAACTCGGGCCTACCGCAAAAATAACTCTGGTATGCATGTTTTTTCATGCATCCAGAGTCACTTTCGAGTGATTTGTGTCTAAGGTATGTGGGTGTGCGCATCTCAACCAAGTTTTAAGCCCCTGCGCCCCCGAAGGGGCCGCAGGGGGCTTGAGAGTTAGAGATGCGCGCACTCGCTTACCTTAGACATGATTCCGAGGAAGACTCTCGATCATAAAATGCATAAAGAGTCTCTTTTTGCCACGGCCCATGTTGAAAAACATGGTAAGACAGTCAAAAAATATAAAAATCCACTTTTCTAACGTTCTGCCATAAAAATGCCCCCTTTTATTCCCTTCCCCTCCCAATACAGCCCTGAATCCCTTAAAAATGTTTTGGCGGGAATTTGAAAAAAAAATTTTTTTGAAAATTTTCGAATTTTTTCACCTTGGGGGACCAAGGCAAATCGAAAAAAATTTTTTTTCACTTTTCCAGAAACGATTGGTAAATTCGCGCCTAAATCGGGGTCGAGAAACGCGAATATGCAATCGGTTTTTCAAAATTGTCATCAAAAGTGGGTCACCCGTGGGGGGTCAAGTAAAGTGTTACCAAAAGCCATCCAGCTAAAGCAATCCGTTACGACCACATTATTAGCAAAGAAATTCTTCGCAAGGATAAAGATTGACGCAAGGTTGTTAATCTCGACAGCGCCGTAATAAATTTTTTATTTTGACTCGCTTCATAGAAAAACTGCATTGAAAACACTAAAAGGGGGGTATTGTCAAATTTCAGCAAATAAAATTTTTTTATCTGTCTGTTCTTGGTATAAGATAATTAGGGACGGAAAAATTGCCGGTTAGAAAAAAGCCACTATTTAGCGTGATGCCTACACTACACAGTTACTTTGGCTTTGCTGACGACACCTAGAGACCATTAAAATGACTCCAATTGGCTCCAATCTTATTATTAAATACTTTAGGTAGGTACTTTTATAGTCCCCACCCCCATACTCGGATTCTTTGAAAAGTGACCCGAAATCACTTTCCGAACTCGTTTTTTCAGCTCTACACGATTAAAGAAGGATGTCTGAACACTTTCGGATTAAAAAATTTTCAATTTTGTCAAAAAAAATTGCCTCCCACCTCTTAGGGATAGAGGGTCATTTTAAGTTATTTCAGAGTCATTTTAGGGTGATTTACCACATTTTTCTTGCTGGAGCTGTGCAAAAAGACTCTTTAAATGCATTTTTGATCAAGAGTCTTGCCGGAAAAATGAGTTTGGGAAGTAATTTTAAGTCACTTTTAAAAAAAATACGAGTATGGGGGGACCGTAGAAATATAAAAGTGCCATTATGTAATCAACCCAATCAAACATTGAGCGAAGGTAGACGAAGGTAGACTGTATACATTAGTTACATAAAGTATACATTAGTTACATTTTTACCGAAGGTAGACTGTATACATTAGTTACATAAAGTATACATTAGTTACATTTTTACCGAAGGTAGACTGTATACATTAGTTACATAAAGACAATGGTTGAAAAAGACAATGGTTGAAAAAAGTTATTTTTTTTAACAAAACAAATTTATTGTTCTCGAGATTGCGAGCGTGAGCGAGATCTTCGACGTGTAATCCTGAAATTAAATAATGATTATTTACCAAATTTTTTCTAATTATCCTCCTCTATCATTTTTTGACCTTTTTATAAAAAATCTCCATGGAAATTCTTATTGAATAGCCAAGACGTGCGGCTAAAAACAATTTTGGCTTTCCTAAACTTCAGGCTTGTTTTTTTTGTTGGCTTACGTCGTTTATCATAAAACCGTTTATCATAATTTTACGTCTACAGAAAGTTATGAGCGCTTGAAATGCTGGGAATTTCTCGCGTCATCCTGTATATTGATAAAATAGAAAATGGCAAAAGAAGGCATTAGAAAATAGGTCAAAATTAGCAGATAAAACATTCGATGGTATGTTAATAGAATATTTTTTCTGAATATAATATTGAATCCCATTGTCTCAAGAAATAGACTTGCAAGCTCTATAAAAAAAGCGCCAGCGCCGGCCTCAGATTTTTTTTAAATTCTGGCGCCGGGCGCCATGTTATTTTTTCTTCTGATACCTTCTTCAGCCATTTTTCTTTCTTTTATATACATGTTTCAATTAGAAGGACAGATTACTATGTTGGTATTTTTTGGTTCCGAATTTTATGCAGAACACGATGGTACCGGTCTTTTTTCAATTTTCGATTTAAAATTTTTTAACTGCGTACTTTTTCAAATTTGCTACATATTTATATCCAAAAACTTTATTATATTTTACAAATTCTCATAAAATTTAGTTCTGATTTTGAAAAATTTCGTACAGCCTCTTGTTGAATGCAGGATTTCCTAATCCTATCTTCTTTCCTTTCCCGAAAAAAATTTTTCTGGTTAAAAATGTTTTTTGGAAATTTTCTCGATAAGGAAAAAAATTTTTTGGCGGAAAAAGAACTTCGTGTACGCGTATGAACTTTTGTGCGCCTGCTCCTTGCACGTCGAATGAGTGAAAGATCGGGTCGATAAGAGGACCGGAACATGGGGATCTCCCCGTTTCCGTGGAGCTGGTCAGAATCGGAAAATTTGGAGAATTTGAAATGAATTTGAAATAAAATTTTTGTGGTCTCGCGAGGAAATCGAGAATTGGCGGCTATTACTGCATTCAGGAGTAGTTTATTAAGTAAATCGACTACGCTGAGCAAGAATCCGGTGTCAGAATCAACGGTTTTGCTTATCAAAAAAATTTTTAATTAAAAAAACACGTGAATACCCCCCAATGACCAAAATCGGGCCTGAACCACCAGCGGGTACGCGAACCACAAGGAAGCGGCCAACTTGTGTGAGAAACCGAATGTTTTTAATAAACTTACAAGACTCTTTCCACTTGTTTACTGTACGCTTCTCCTGTGCGGACGACATTGACAAAATGCTCGCAGTTGTTGTTGAGTAAATTATACTCAAAATCGCCCACCTGCAACACTTTGAAATAATAATAATAATAAATTCAGTAGACGTTCTTAGTTACGAACTCCTCCATAATTTTTTTTTGTCTAAATTCAATTTTTTTTCTTTTTCACATATTTACACATCAGTTTCTATAAAAGAATTTCACAAATCTTCTGCTGTGAAAAAAAATCTTAGAAATTTCTGAAGCTGATGCAACTAATAACTCGGACTGAACATGACAGAATAAAAAATTTCGTACGGCGGAAGTTTTTTCTGATTGTGCTCGGAAAATAACTTCAAGTATAAAACTGCCTCACTACTGATGATTTTATTTTCTTCATTTTTTTGGGCTTGAAGTAAGCTCAAATTCTAAGCTTTCTGTAGAGCTGAGAACTACCAATGTAGAAATATCAAAACATTATTTGAAAGACAGTTACACAGCTTGGTCATTATCCGAGCATAAAAACCAGAGAATCTTTAAGGCCTCCAGGAATTTACTATTATTCCACAAGGGACCACAGGCGCCTATCGGCGCCTCTATAGTATTTCGAAATTTAAATGAGGGGCTATGACTTCATTCATAAAAATAGGTATAGCCCCTATTAGAACTCATTTTTTTCGCCTGTTCTTTTTTTAAAACGAAAGCTGACATTCTGGGGAACACGATGGTATTAGCGACAAAAGTGATTTCGCTATTTACGACCCGTTCCGGCCTTCGAAGTAAAAAAGCGTTACCCACCAACCCACACATGCCAAATACTATATAAGATGTGCAAATCTATTCTTCATTTGTATTGCGTAACGAGACAATTTCTTTACAAGTTGTGAGCAAATTAAAAAAAAATATTATAAATTTTAAATGAAAATAAGTTAAAAAATTACCTTATTGATAGCGCGTTGAGCTGTTAGCTTAGCAGTGTACACATTGTGCGAGTCATCGACACCATTGTTAATTCTCACATTTCTAACAAAGTTGAACTTCTCCAAAACTACCTAAAAATAAAAAACACAAAATAAAGAAGTTATTGAGCAACCATTTTGTGATTTTCGTCAATTCAAAAAAAAATGACGAAAAATTTTTTTTGTGAAGTGTTTAAAATATACATCAAATAACATATTTCCGCCGCCAAAATGCAAAAGGTTTTGTTAGCTTATTTTTAAGCAACGTGAAAAAATTAACATTTTTGTCGTGAAGACAAACCTCTCCACTTGGCCTAGTCGGTTTTGAGCTGGGCGAAGATCCTTGTCCATAAGCAGATACGACCCAATGCAAATCATTAAAGAAGCCGATGTAAATGAGCCAATGCTGAAAAAAGTTATTTATTATATGTAACGTATTTTCGCTGATAATCCCACTGTGAGATAATTTTTGAATCCCCAAAAAATCAGGTGTATCCACGTGGTTCAGGTAGCCGCTATTAGCTCAGCTTTATCCACATTGTTCAGGTACCAGCTAGTGGTTTGGGAGTATCCACATTGTTCGTGTTCTCGCTGTTGGCTCAGCTGTATCCACGTGGTTCCTGATACCGCTGTTTGCTCGGGTGTATCCATATGGTTCAGGTACCCACTGGTTGTTTGGGAGTATCCACGTGGTTCGTGCTCCCGCTGTTGGCTCAGGTGTATCCACGTGGTTTGTGTTCCCGCTGTTGGCTCGGGTGTATCCACATGGTTCGGGTACCCGATTTTGGCTCGGGTGTATCCACATGGTTCGTGTTCCAGCTCTTGGCTCGGGTGTATCCACATGGCTCAGGTACCCGGTTTTGGCTCGGGTGTATCCACGTGGTTGAGGTACCCGCTAGTGGTTTGGGAGTATCCACGTAGTTCGTGTTCCCGCTGTTGTTTCAGGTATTTCCACATTGTTCGGGTACCCGCTGTTTGCTTAGGTGTATCCACATTGTTCAGGTACCCGCTGTTGGTAAACCACCTGGATGGTACCCGAACCACATGGATGGTACCCGAACCACCTGGATGTTACCCGAACCACCTGGATAGTGCCCAAACCACCGGTATGGTACCCGAACCACCTGTATTGTACCCGAACCACCTGGATGGTACCCGAACCACCTGTATTGTACCCGAACCACCTGGATGGTACCCGAACCATGGATGGTACCCGAACCACCATACCCAAACCACCGGTATGGTACCCGAACCACCTGTATTGTACCCGAACCACCGGTATGGTACCCGAACCACCTGTATTGTACCCGAACCACCTGTATTGTACCCGAACCACCTGGATGGCACCCGAACCACATGGATGGTACCCGAACCACCTGTATTGTACCCGAACCACCGGTATGGTACCCGAACCACCGGTATGGTACCCGAACCACCTGTATTGTACCCGAACCACCTGGATGGTACCCGAACCACCTGTATTGTACCCGAACCACCTGGATGGTACCCGAACCACATGGATGGTACCCGAACCACATGGATGGTACCCGAACCACATGGATGGTACCCGAACCACCTGGATGGTACCCGAACCACATGGATGGTACCCGAACCACCTGGATTTTTTTGTCTCGAAAGGATTAGTTAATGTAATGTGGGGTAGGTGGCTTGGTGGCCTGGTAGGGTAGGTATGTGGCCATATAGGGTAGGTATATGGCCAGGTAGGGTAGGTATGTGGCCATATAGGGTAGGTATATGGCCAGGTAGGGTAGGTAGGTACCCTGGCAGTATCACTCTGGTAGTGGTAGCCTGGTAGTGGTACCCTGGTAGTGGTACACTGGTAGTCTAAAATCGCCTTGGTACCCCCAATTATTCAACTTCGGTGCAACATTGGCAAAGTTGGCAACTTTGGCGCCAACTTTGGCACATTCTTCAACTTTCGCAAAAGTTCACAACCCTACCACATCTCCTCTCAAACCACTTTTTGTCATTTTATCCGACATCGGAGCAAAAATTACCGACACCATCATGCTCAGCACACTGTATTCTACTTGTTGTGACTGTTGAGTACACCAGGGATCACGGTAGCCAGAATAGCGCAAATTCAAACAGATATTCAAAAAAAGCAACAACAAAAAATCAGCGAGTTTATCATTTTGACTGTCGTTTTGTGAGCTTTTTATAAAAATGATGTTGCAGCTTAACTTTCCGGTATATTTGTTGCCTGATTAATTTGCTACATGATGCTATAAAAATCGTCAATCAAAGATGAATGTGTAGAAAATTATGGCACATAAAAGTCAAGATGAGGGAATTCTGAAAATACGTACCTCTAGAAACAAGTGATGATTAATTTTGACTGAACAAAAAAAACAGCCTATGCTCACTATCATTCAAAGCTGAATTCCTTGCAGTCATTTGGTATATTATAAGTGTAAGTGTAGTATGACCATCATGGCACACCACTTGAAAGCATGTTAGTACCCAGCTTGATTTTGACCACGCACAACTTCTTACATCTCGGTACCGTTTTCACCTACTCCTTCAGACATCGAAGCGAAAAGAACCCGAACCATCGTATTCAGCACATTCTGTTCTACCTGTTGTGACTGTTGAGCGCACAAGGGTTTATCGATTTTCGTTTGCGATATTTGTTTTATTTTTTGTTGCCAAGGGTTGAAAAATAGTAGCCAACCCCACTCTAACAGTAGCCTTCCAAACCCTCTCCCCCACTCCCCAAGGAGGAGGGCTGAAAATTAGTAGCCGCAGGGGCACTATTAGAGTAAACACGGTAGTATTTTTTTTTAATATAAGGCCCGCTTTAGGGCTATTTAACCTACACCTTGCACGAAGTGTCAAAACTCTTTTTCGGATGAATTTTTGTCTCCGCCAAAAAGTTAAACCCCACAAGACACTTTTCAAATGAAAGCTCTCTTTCTACCCTAGAGACTGAGTGAAAAATATGAGGTTAGGGACTACTACTCGAGAAAATACGGTATATGACACTAAAGTTTAGGGAAGTAAGGAAGTACAGGGAAGTACATGACACTTCTGATTCAAATAAAGTTTTTTTTTTTTTTTGCATCCTAGCTACTAGAATACACCTAGGAATCAAAATTTAAAAAAAAAACATACTTTAATCCAAGGACCGAAATTGTCCATCTCCAGCAAATCGCCGACTTGCAAATTTGGTTCATTTTGTAGCAGATCACTAGAATTCGCATACCATTGCGAAACATAGCTTGAATTTTCTCTCTGAATTTTTCATTGTTAGTGAAAAGATACTTGTTTTTTGTCTATTTAGTTTACTTTTACACAACTTTGTGTGTGTGATTTTATATTGTAATCCTCTAGTTTGTGACTTTCGAAAATCGTGCTATCGTCAATAATCGTCAATAATTTATGTCAATTACCTACAGCACTCAAAATTGTCATATAAAATGCATAGACAAAATTCGGCGCTACTCCGTTATAACCCCCAATCCTAGGAGCTACTCGGTTATACCCCGACAAAAAGTCGGTTTTTTGGAAGGGTCTAAAACCCATTTTTATGCAATAATTTTGCCATGAAAGGACAGAAAAGCAATTTTAAAGGAATGAAGGGCTGTCTTGGGAGGGGAAGGAATAATATAGGAGCCACTTTGGCAAAATTTGATATTGACACAAATCGACAGGTTTACAAACTCAACTTGCAAAAGCTTAAAAAGGAGGGCGAAAATTGTGCAGATAAAATTTGCTCGCCAATTTTTCGATTCGAAAAGGAAAATTTTTAAACAATTTGTTCAAAAGTGATAGCACATCAAGTAGCCTCGCCATTCTTATTTTTAAGATGTTTTTTTTTTGCATTATGCTAACAAAATGTGCACAAAAATACAGAAGTATCAAACAATACAGAAAATAAATTTTATTTTCTGACTTGCTTCTTACTTCAACCTATCACTTTACACGGGAAAGGCACGACCGCCCCGTGGCCTATCAAAAAACCTTATATACCAAAAGATAGCCCTGAACGAGCTGGGCACGAAACGGTTCGCAAAATCTCAAAAAAATGTTAGAAAAAAAACATTAGAAAATTCGCCTATACTAAAATAAATAAATTGACGCTCAATGTTCCGGCGCATGATTTTCGCCCATCTGGTTTAGAAAAAAAAAGTTTTATAGGGTTCTCACAGTGAGCGATTTTAAGTCGTAGTCCAGGGGTAGTTTGGTTACGGTCAATGTGCTCCCACAATGTCGAGAGCAGGTTCATGTGAGGGTCGCAGTCGAAGTTTTTCATAACGCAATTTTGCATGTTTTGTACTGTATTTTTTAAATTTGAGGTATATTAAATGTTTATATTAGAGATCCACCTGGGCTCAATTAAGCCATCTTTGTGAACAATATGTCAAATCTTTTCTACAGACGTTTCAAAATTAAATTTCACCTGGGAAATAATTTCACAAAAGTAGGATACGAAATATAAAAACGGTCTAACTAACCGAGGTTGATTTCGTGGTGCAGGTGTTGGTGTACGGGTCGAGGTGTACAGGGTGTCCGGAAATTACGCGCACATAAAAAAACATTTTTGTACATAGCTCCTTGCCCGGTCGATTTCCGTTCTCGGGATCCATGCCCCCGGAAATCTCCAAAATTTTTGGTTTTTCGACAATAAACTACACAGAATCTGGAGAAAAAAGGAAAAAAATTAACGATAAAATGCGAAGAAAAAGCCAAAACAGACTGATTCAGTACATTCCTCCTGCCCCGAGTTTCAACTGTTCACGGAGAATATTTTTGAACAATTTTTTGATTCTTGCTGTCAGGCATGATCTAAACAGCAATAGCATCAAAAGACTTCAAGAAAGATTTAAAACATACAGCACATTATGCAAACAGCATAAATTAATGAAAGTCGATGTGATAACATGTAAAATTTAAGTGTCGTAATATGTGCGCGTAATTTTCGGACACCCTGTAGGTGTTGGCTGACGTGATAACACATCCACCTACACCAACACCTGCCTCCACTTATACCTGCCCCTTTTCCTGTCAGGACATGACATCGACAGACTTAGACATGCACCCGCACTTACACTCGCTCATTGTGAGTAGCGCAAACTCCAACAAGGGCTCAAACTCGTATTTCTATTGGTTGTTACACTTTTCGACCCTAAAATGGCGCTTTTTCTGCCGGAAATGGCACTTTTCCTGCCGGAAATTTGAAAAAGCTTTTGTTTTCGGGGGTTTTATTATTACCTTTCAATTTTTTTTTGACCAGCGTGTAGCCCAGGATCTCAACTTTCTTACAAGCTATCAACTGACTAAATGAGATTTTCAATTTTTTTTTGACCAGCGTGTAGCCCAGGATCTCAACTTTCTTACAAGCTATCAACTGACTAAATGAGATTTTCAATGTTTTTTGACCAGCGTGTAGCCCAGGATCTCAACTTTCTTACAAGCTATCAACTGACTAAATGAGATTTTCAATTTTTTTTTGACCAGCGTGTAGCCCAGGATCTCAACTTTCTTACAAGCTATCAACTGACTAAATGAGATTTTCAATTTTTTTGACCAGCGTGTAGCCCAGGATCTCAACTTTCTTACAAGCTATCAACTGACTAAATGAGATTTTCAATTTTTTTGACCAGCGTGTAGCCCAGGATCTCAACTTTCTTACAAGCTATCAACTGACTAAATGAGATTTTCAATTTTTTTGACCAGCGTGTAGCCCAGGATCTCAACTTTCTTACAAGCTATCAACTGACTAAATGAGATTTTCAATTTTTTTGACCAGCGTGTAGCCCAGGATCTCAACTTTCTTACAAGCTATCAACTGACTAAATGAGATTTTCAATGTTTTTGACCAGCGTGTAGCCCAGGATCTCAACTTTCTTACAAGCTATCAACTGACTAAATGAGATTTTCAATTTTTTTGACCAGCGTGTAGCCCAGGATCTCAACTTTCTTACAAGCTATCAACTGACTAAATGAGATTTTCAATTTTTTTGACCAGCGTGTAGCCCAGGATCTCAACTTTCTTACAAGCTATCAACTGACTAAATGAGATTTTCAATGTTTTTGACCAGCGTGTAGCCCAGGATCTCAACTTTCTTACAAGCTATCAACTGACTAAATGAGATTTTCAATTTTTTTGACCAGCGTAGCCCAGGATCTCAACTTTCTTACAAGCTATCAACTGACTAAATGAGATTTTCAATGTTTTTTGACCAGCGTGTAGCCCAGGATCTCAACTTTCTTAAAGCTATCAACTGACTAAATGAGATTTTCAATTTTTTTTTGACCAGCGTGTAGGATCTCAACTTTTTACAAGCTATCAACTGACTAAATGAGATTTTCAATTTTTTGACCAGCGTGGCCCAGGATCTCAACTTTCTTACAAGCTATCAACTGACTAAATGAGATTTTCAATTTTTTGACCAGCGTGCCCAGGATCTCAACTTTCTTACAAGCTATCAACTGACTAAATGAGATTTTCAATTTTTTTGACCAGCGTGTAGCCCAGGATCTCAACTTTTTTACAAGCTATCAACTGACTAAATGAGATTTTCAATTTTTTGACCAGCGTGTAGCCAGGATCTCAACTTTCTTACAAGCTATCAACTGACTAAATGAGATTTTCAATGTTTTTTGACCAGCGTGTAGCCCAGGATCTCAACTTTCTTACAAGCTATCAACTGACTAAATGAGATTTTCAATGTTTTTGACCAGCGTGTAGCCCAGGATTTCAACTTTCTTACAAGCTATCAACTGACTAAATGAGATTTTCAATGTTTTTGACCAGCGTGTAGCCCAGGATCTCAACTTTCTTACAAGCTATCAACTGACTAAATGAGATTTTCAATTTTTGACCAGCGTGTAGCCCAGGATCTCAACTTTCTTACAAGCTATCAACTGACTAAATGAGATTTTCAATTTTTTTGACCAGCGTGTAGCCCAGATTTCAACTTTCTTACAAGCTATCAACTGACTAAATGAGATTTTCAATGTTTTTGACCAGCGTGTAGGATTTCTCAACTTTCTTACAAGCTATCAACTGACTAAATGAGATTTTCAATGTTTTTTGACCAGCGTGTAGCCCAGGATCTCAACTTTCTTACAAGCTATCAACTGACTAAATGAGATTTTCAATGTTTTTTGACCAGCGTGTAGCCCTGGATTTCAACTTTCTTACAAGCTATCAACTGACTAAATGAGATTTTCAATGTTTTTTGACCAGCGTGTAGCCCAGGATTTCAACTTTCTTACAAGCTATCAACTGACTAAATGAGATTTTCAATGTTTTGACCAGCGTGTAGCCCAGGATCTCAACTTTCTTACAAGCTATCAACTGACTAAATGAGATTTTCAATTGACCAGCGTGTAGCCAGGATCTCAACTTTCTTACAAGCTATCAACTGACTAAATGAGATTTTCAATTTTTTTTTTGACCAGCGCCCAGGATCTCAACTTTCTTACAAGCTATCAACTGACTAAATGAGATTTTCAATTTTTTTTTGACCAGCGTGTAGCCCAGGATCTCAACTTTCTTACAAGCTATCAACTGACTAAATGAGATTTTCAATGTTTTTTGACCAGCGTGTAGCCCAGGATTTCAACTTTCTTACAAGCTATCAACTGACTAAATGAGATTTTCAATGTTTTTGACCAGCGTGTAGCCCAGATTTCTTTCTTACAAGCTATCAACTGACTAAATGAGATTTTCAATGTTTTTTGACCAGCGTGTAGCCCAGGATCTCAACTTTCTTACAAGCTATCAACTGACTAAATGAGATTTTCAATTTTTTTGATTAGCGTGTAGCCTGGGATCTCAACTTTTTACAAGCTATCAACTGACTAAATGAGATTTTCAATTTTTTTGACCAGCGTAGTCCCAGGATCTCAACTTTCTTACAAGCTATCAACTGACTAAATGAGATTTTCAATGTTTTACCAGCGTGTAGCCCAGGATCTCAACTTTCTTACAAGCTATCAACTGACTAAATGAGATTTTCAATTGACCAGCGTGTAGCCCAGATCTCAACTTTCTTACAAGCTATCAACTGACTAAATGAGATTTTCAATTTTTTGACCAGCGTGTAGACTGATCTCAACTTTCTACAAGCTATCAACTGACTAAATGAGATTTTCAATGTTTTTGACCAGCTGTAGGCAGGATCTCAACTTTCTTACAAGCTATCAACTGACTAAATGAGATTTTCAATTTTTTTGACCACGTGTAGCCCAGGATCTCAACTTACAAGCTATCAACTGACTAAATGAGATTTTCAATGTTTTTGACCAGCGTGTAGGATCTCAACTTTCTTACAAGCTATCAACTGACTAAATGAGATTTTCAATTTTTTTGACCAGCGTGTAGCCCAGATCTCAACTTTCTTACAAGCTATCAACTGACTAAATGAGATTTTCAATTTTTTTGACCCAGCGTGTAGCCCAGGATCTCAACTTTCTTACAAGCTATCAACTGACTAAATGAGATTTTCAATTTTTTTGACCAGCGTGTAGCCCAGGATCTCAACTTTCTTACAAGCTATCAACTGACTAAATGAGATTTTCAATTTTTTTGACCAGCGTGTAGCCCAGGATCTCAACTTTCTTACAAGCTATCAACTGACTAAATGAGATTTTCAATTTTTTTGACCAGCGTAGCCCAGGATCTCAACTTTCTTACAAGCTATCAACTGACTAAATGAGATTTTCAATGTTTTTGACCAGCGTGTAGCCCAGGATCTCAACTTTCTTACAAGCTATCAACTGACTAAATGAGATTTTCAATTTTTTTGACCAGCGTGTAGCCCAGATCTCAACTTTCTTACAAGCTATCAACTGACTAAATGAGATTTTCAATGTTTTTTGACCAGCGTAGCCCAGGATCTCAACTTTCTTACAAGCTATCAACTGACTAAATGAGATTTTCAATTTTTTTGACCAGCGTGTAGCCAGGATCTCAACTTTCTTACAAGCTATCAACTGACTAAATGAGATTTTCAATTTTTTGACCAGCGTGTAGCCCAGATCTCAACTTTCTTACAAGCTATCAACTGACTAAATGAGATTTTCAATTTTTTTTTGACCAGCGTGTAGCCCAGGATCTCAACTTTCTTACAAGCTATCAACTGACTAAATGAGATTTTCAATGTTTTTGACCAGCGTGTAGCCCAGGATCTCAACTTTCTTACAAGCTATCAACTGACTAAATGAGATTTTCAATTTTTTTGACCAGCGTGTAGCCCAGGATCTCAACTTTCTTACAAGCTATCAACTGACTAAATGAGATTTTCAATGTTTTGACCAGCGTGTAGCCCAGGATCTCAACTTTCTTACAAGCTATCAACTGACTAAATGAGATTTTCAATTTTTTTGACCAGCGTGTAGCCCAGGATCTCAACTTTCTTACAAGCTATCAACTGACTAAATGAGATTTTCAATGTTTTTGACCAGCGTGTAGCCCAGGATCTCAACTTTCTTACAAGCTATCAACTGACTAAATGAGATTTTCAATTTTTTTGACCAGCGTGTAGCCCAGATCTCAACTTTCTTACAAGCTATCAACTGACTAAATGAGATTTTCAATTTTTTTGACCAGCGTGTAGCCCAGGATCTCAACTTTCTTACAAGCTATCAACTGACTAAATGAGATTTTCAATTTTTTTGACCAGCGTGTAGCCCAGGATCTCAACTTTCTTACAAGCTATCAACTGACTAAATGAGATTTTCAATTTTTTTGACCAGCGTGTAGCCCAGGATCTCAACTTTCTTACAAGCTATCAACTGACTAAATGAGATTTTCAATGTTTTTGACCAGCGTGTAGCCCAGGATTTCAACTTTCTTACAAGCTATCAACTGACTAAATGAGATTTTCAATGTTTTTGACCAGCGTGTAGCCCAGGATCTCAACTTTCTTACAAGCTATCAACTGACTAAATGAGATTTTCAATGTTTTTGACCAGCGTGTAGCCCAGGATCTCAACTTTCTTACAAGCTATCAACTGACTAAATGAGATTTTCAATTTTTTTTTGACCAGCGTGTAGCCCAGGATCTCAACTTTCTTACAAGCTATCAACTGACTAAATGAGATCAATTTTTTTTTTGACCAGCGTGTAGCCCAGGATCTCAACTTTCTTACAAGCTATCAACTGACTAAATGAGATTTTCAAAAGTGGGAGGAAAAAGTCTTTGAACAGAACAAATTTTTCCAAAAATTTGGTCCCTTTAAAGATCTTTTCTTCCAACTTTTTGAAACCTGATTTGGTCAGTTGATAACTTCTAAGAAAGTTGAGATCCTGGGCTACACGCTGGTCAAAAAAAATTTGAAAAGTAAAAAGAAAACCACCGAAAACAAAAGCTTTTTCAAATTTCCGGCAGGAAAAGTGCCATTTCCGGCAGAAAAAGCGCCATTTCAAGGTCGAAAAGTATTTCAACCATTTCTATTAGGGACGGTCTTTTATAGGATGCTTAAAATGCAGTTGAAAAGTCGAAAGACAAAGTCTTTAAGGTGCTCGAGCTCTACAGTTTTCGATTTGTTCTGTAAAGTAATTAAGTTCATTCTTCGCCCGAAAGTAACTTTCCAACAATTGCTGAGAAAAAATCGGGCTACTGACTTCCGACATTGAAATCCGACTTTTTAATTATAATTGTTTGCTTACAATCATTCAGATAAAAACTCTCTTTTTTTAATTATTACGGTTCGTAACATTTTTTATTCGTAATTTGTATAATTTTTGCAGAATACACTTACCAAGTTGTCTGGCAGACCCTCAACAAATGCTCTAGCACTTTGTAAGTCCTCGGCATCCATCATAAGCTAAAGAATTAATTGAATTAACTAAAAAAATCAACACCAAGATTAAAAACGAGAAGTCTTTTACATTATTAATATTTCAAATTTCCAAGTTTGCGTTTAAAAGTAATTATTTAAGAGTAATAGAAAGGGAATTGGATGGGTAGCCTTTTGGCCAAGAGATTCGGAGACCGCAAGAGAGGTTTTTAGGGGATTCCTGATAATTTAAGAACTTAAGAAAAAAAGAGAGCACAAGTTTACTCCACTCACATCAACACTTTCTATTGCCAGACTTTTCTATTTATCCTCTATTTATCTTCTATTTATCAGTAGGCAGAAAAGTACATTCCGTCTACACATCTCGCTGATCAGAAATAAGAAACGGAGTTGGACTAACAAAAAAAATTTCAAACAATTGAAGTTATTTGGAGCAAAACGCTGAAGCTTATTAGCATTTCTTTAGAAACACAAAATTTTAGGGCATATATATCTCAGCACACATCTGGACAAAAATTAGTATACATAATTGGGATTGGATTTTTTTTTAATGGATTGAGCATAAATGATTTTTACCAGTTCTTTTGAAATAACAAAGGGGGTAGTATGGGGATTTTACACTGTCAAAGTACCAAAAAATGACCAAACAAATTTTAAAAAGCGGATAGCAACAAATAAAACCAACTTTTAAATTTTAAATAAAATTTGTTGAGTTCATTGAAATATCCGGCCGGAGACAATGGGTATGAGAACCAACTGGTACCTCGCTGAAATGGTTGTTCACTTCCAGAATCCAAATTTTAAATTTAGTTAAAAGCAATTAAAATCAATATAACCTATCCACAATCGTGTACTGAACATGGTTTGATAATGCTAAAACAGCGTTTTTACTTGCAGGAACCCCAGTTTCGTATCCTGTAAGGTATTCAGTGCACCCAGGTTGTGGAATCTATGTAAAGCTGCTCAGGCGTTAGTACAAAGGCATTGACTATGTATCGGTACGCAGGTGGAAGTGCATAGGTAGTGCTACCAAATGCTTAGGTGGGCTAGGTGGATCGATATATCTTTAGATGAATGGATACCCAGGCGGATAGGTTGAAATAAGAAAGTTAACTGTTTGGTCCACTCAATCCATATCCGGGTACAAGTGTTGATCTATACGTCTACTTGAGGCAATTTTTTCCTATGTTTCAGCTTCGAAAAACTTTTCCTGCACTAATTGCAATGATCTAAATATAGTTTGTATATCGAAAACTGTCATTTACATGTCATCGATTTTTCCAAAACTCAAAAAAATACCCTACCAAATGGCATTTATTTGTTATCAAACCATCCTGAGAATACTCTAATTAGTGCAAAACCAACTTTTGGAACCCAAAAAACACGAAAAAATAATTTTACGTCAAATGGATTACCATTTAGTTTGGTTGGTGCATGTATTATCCAGTAGGATTGAGGCTGGATCATAGAAAAAACTATTTAAATGATAGAAGATTCTTCACGCTACAAAAATTATTAATTTGAAAATTATACCGACATCTAGACATTGCCTTTGTACTAAAACCTGAGTACCTCTACCTAGGTACAACAAATATGGACACCACCTAGAGGCATGAGGGGCATAAACTACTCCAGCACTGGGGATCCTGCTAGTTATATAGCTGTTTTAGCATTGTAAAACCGTTGTCAGCACACGATTCTAGATAAGATACAATAATTTTTAATAACTTACAGCTGAATCCAAAATTTCGGATTCTGTAGGTGGATACTGTCGACTGGATACTTATATAACGGAGGTGCCAAGTGGTTCTCCTACCCACCCTAAGGCTTACTGGTTGACTTATGACTGTTGTTCAAAAAAAATATAATGTTTGCTACTACCATTATTTGAACCTGTAACCTCAAAAATTTGGAGGGTGAATTTACCGCCCCCATCTTTGGTAATTATTATAACCATATCTATTCGGGTACAGACATTACTGGTGCACAAATTACGCCTAACCGATTTCGCAGTGTTCGGCCACAATTTGGGGGCCGCAAGTTGAGAGTTTACCAACTCGAGAGCCTCACACCCTTCGCCACTACCGTATTCTCGATTTTCGAGAAG
Source organism: Ditylenchus weischeri (assembly GCA_029231635.1). Taxonomy (NCBI): domain Eukaryota; kingdom Metazoa; phylum Nematoda; class Chromadorea; order Rhabditida; family Anguinidae; genus Ditylenchus; species Ditylenchus weischeri. Next base: position 22,751 of record JAMRYI010001125.1, on the reverse strand, counting down.
TTGAAAAATAATTAGCCCGGGCTAATTAATAGTGAAAATACGGTATCCACTCGGCCACCCAAGCACGCATTCAAATGTCATGCTAATGGTTACGTATAGTCAAACTGAATTCGCAAATTTTCAAACGCATTTTTACCGCCTTAAACTCAGCGCATAGCAGAAAAAGGTATTTATTTTGAATGATAATTTTCCATGCTCTATCGAATGGTATGTACGAGACTCGACTTGTTGCCTCACTATCCGCTTTATCTAAAAAATAGAGTAAAAATTACTGAAAAAAAATTACTATTGATTCGTGTTCAGTGACCGAGTAGAGCGCTTTGCGATAGTAGAACCCATATGGCATAGACAAGGCAGATGATTCTTCCCTCCGACAGAGCTAACATTGGACCCTTCGTCTGTTGTCACAAAAAAACTGGGAAAAGTCGTTACGCTCGATATCCAACTGTTCTAGCTCCTCAGCAATGAGTTGTTGAACGTATTGGCTAGTCTTTTTGACACCTGGCAGCAAAGGAGTGAAGACGAGAACAAAGTCTTGCTTGTACCTGAAAAAAATGTGATGTCGTTGGCTAATAGCTAATAAGGTCTTACCGATTTTCGTCCAAAAAACCGACCTATCCTACTTTACGTTAAACTATTTCAAGTTAGATGCTTTCCTAATGATCAGAAGCTACCATAAAGTCGGTATCCAAACAAAAATTACCGGCACTTGTTGGGTTGGGCCAACCTTCTCGAAACACATATTTTTTTTTAATTTTTCATTCACAAACATGCATCTCTGATATTTGACACCACAACTGAAAAAATATGTCTGGACCATTGAATTTTGTTCTCCACACAAAATCAGACACGTATGACAAAAACAGAGTTCTGGATGGTCCGAATTCATTCCTATGTCGAACCTTATATTTCTGCCAGACTCACTCAATTGTGTATGAGCACCTGTTACCGGATCGACGAAATTCTCTAAATGATTGACTGTCAGATGTTGATACTCTTCGTGAACCAAACAGACGGAGAACGAGAAATTTAGGGCGGGGGTCCCAACCCAACAAGCGCCAAACTACCTAATATTTTCCAAAGCAATGTGTTTGTAGGTGCATGAAGGAGAGTTGGCCACTCTCATCAGTTTCTTCACGATGGACTCATGTCTCGCACTAAAACAAAGTCTAAATTTAGATACTTCAAAATATAAAGTTCTACCATCTTCTATAATGCATCCCGTAAGGTTGGTTGGACAAAGTGTGCAGAATGTTTGTGGCAAAAATACAATACTTTTCTTCCGGCCTTAAAAAAGCAGAAAAATTGCCAGTTTTGCAAAAAAAGTTGTCGATAAAAAAAATTACTCTAGAAAATTGCAGAGAATGTGTATAATAGCACCGTTGGAGGCTTGGAATTCTCTACGGATGGCTTCCAGACAAATTTTGCAGTAGGTCATCTCGTAAAAAACACGCAAAACACACCTTACAACCTGCAACAATTGGTTTGGAGCAACAGATACGAGACATTTTTATAGTTAATTACATCACTAGTCCTGGTCGGTGTGGTAATAATGCATAAACACCTGCTCAGCACTAGCTGAATCTTGGACGGATCCACAGCGTAGGAAAAATACCGCTTTTTGGCCATCATATATAGATAGTGGATGGCTTCACGCTTCTCTTTCTGCAAATTAGTTAAAGTTAGGTCAAAAAAGTTGAAGGAATACAGTGGAACCTTGGTATATAACGCCACTTCAAAAAATTAGTTCCTGTTTAGGGCCCGACCTTTTTTCGCCTCGATTTTTTTTACTGATTATTCGTCAGGGTTCGAAAAAATCTCAAAGTTTCAGATTTTGCAGACTTTTTAATTTAAAAAATCACCAGTTTCCGCGCAACCATTTCTGCTCGCCACCCTATATTCAAAAAGAAGGTGGCCTTGTATCAAGATCCGGCGAAAAAGTTGAACTTTTGAAAACGGTCAGCAAAATTTGACCATTGCCATTTTCGGTCAAAGCTGACAAAGCAGTTTGTAAAAAAAGTCTAAAAATTGAGGTGAAAAAAATGCATGGTTGTCAAAAGCGTTAAAATGTTAAAATTTGCTTGAAATTTTTGGCGCATTTTTTATTTTTGAATTTTAACGGTTCAGTTAAAAAGTGTTAAAATATCAGTTGAAATTTTTAACTGATATTTTAACGCTTTTTAACAGTACCAGTATACTTAGCAAATTACCCTTCTGAATTCTTGCAAACCCGTGTCTTGGAGCGATTTTAAGGTCAGTCTTACTTCAGTCTTTCATTACGATGACTTTGGCACTGTATCTATTCTTTTTTAGCTATCATGTTGGACTCCACGAAAAAGTTGGACCAGTGTCTGTGCAACATATGGATGATGCTCTTCTCAAATTCGTCATCGTTACCGGTCAGTCAATGAATCTGCTTAGTGATGCAAGCTTTATCGACTTCATGGAATGTTTTCGAAAGCTAGCGTGAGTACTTTGTCTTTATGCGTTTAATCTTTGTATAGAAGTATTCATGTTTAGCGTCGAAAACAAACGCCAAGTCCAAAAAGACTGCCAAGGATTTCCTGCCGTCACGAAATACGCTGAGCAAACGGATTGGAGCTAAGCTGGATCTGGTCAAAGTTGACGTTGTTGCTAAATTGGACCAGCTAAAGAAAACCGGAGGAGGACCGACCTTGGACTTTGCGAAAAAAGATGTGGATTATCTTGCAGTAACAGCGCATTTCATTGACGAAAATCGGTAAGACCTTATTAGCTATTAGCCAACGACATCACATTTTTTTCAGGTACAAGCAAGACTTTGTTCTCGTCTTCACTCCTTTGCTGCCAGGTGTCAAAAAGACTAGCCAATACGTTCAACAACTCATTGCTGAGGAGCTAGAACAGTTGGATATCGAGCGTAACGACTTTTCCCAGTTTTTTTGTGACAACAGACGAAGGGTCCAATGTTAGCTCTGTCGGAGGGAAGAATCATCTGCCTTGTCTATGCCATATGGGTTCTACTATCGCAAAGCGCTCTACTCGGTCACTGAACACGAATCAATAGTAATTTTTTTTCAGTAATTTTTACTCTATTTTTTAGATAAAGCGGATAGTGAGGCAACAAGTCGAGTCTCGCACACCAGAGATACTCGAGACATTTGTCGAAAATGCACCGGAGGCCTTATTTGAGCTGCAGCTATCTAACGAATTGGAAGAAGAGTTGAACAAATATGCCCTAATTGGACCATGCGCTGAACCGTTGATATGAAAAAGATATGAAAAAAAATATAGAAAGTGTATCAATCTAGTTACTATGTGATCCAGAGGTGCACCCAGAGAAGAATATGTAAAAGGGGGAGCTTCAGCCCGATTAGCTCTTCCTGGACACGTACCTGATGTAATCCCGAAAATCAAAAAATGAGTACTTTTGACCAAAAGTCACGAACAAAAACAAATGCGAGTACAAAGACACGGGTTTGCAAGAATTCAGAAGGGTAATTTGCTAAGTATACTGGTACTGTTAAAAAGCGTTAAAATGTCAGTTAAAAATTTTAACTGACATTTTAACACTTTTTAACACTTTTTAACTGGACCGTTAAAATTCAAAAATGAAAAATGCGCCAAAAATTATAAGCAAATTTTAACATTTTAACGCTTTTGACAACCATGAAAAAGTGTCGGACAGTACTTCTTGCGTTGGTTCCCGCATATTCATTATTTTTCAAAATTGGGCCATTATGAACAGTTAAAAAGTTTTGCACGATCAGTCATATTTTTTAGCATTTTTTTATTGTGTCCTCATTTTTTCTCGTATTTTAGATGAACGAGGTGCGTAATTTCAAGCTGAAGGATTTTTTGATATCTTTTATTTTTTCTGGTTGTAAATTTCTGAATTATATGTTTGTAGCAGGGTTTGCTGAACACCGTATTTCCTCTAATAGCTCCCCCGGCGGAGATGTCCGAAAATCAAAAAAGTTTGAGGTCAATCTCGACATTTTTGGGTGCTCAACTAAAATCTGAAAAGTGCAATCGGTAGAGCTCGCGGGAGTTAAGAAAACGTGTAAAACATCTTTGCAAAAAATTGACTCTGGGCTGAGATATAGGTGGAACTCCTACGCAAAGTGCGCCCCAAAATTTACGCCCCAAATAATGCTTTTATTCACTCATTAAACACGTTATAATCCCAATCAGAATCCAATACTTGGCGTATCTCGATTTCACCATTTACACAGACATACACATCAGAAATATGTTTCCACACATAGAACAGAGTATCGGGACCTTTAAATTTTTTCTTCCATAGATAATCTGAGAGAAAATTGATGAACAGGTGGCTGCTGGTTCCTCCTCAAAATAAAAAACCGGAAAAACTGAAAACAAACACAACTCTGTACCAACAACTGACTTGCAAAATGTCGATAAAAACAGTATATAATTTTGGGGCGCACTTTGTGTAGGAGTTCCATATAGGTCCTCAAAGTTGAGGGGGAGTTATTAGAGCAGGGGAGCTATTAGAGGTAATACGGTAGTTAACTCTTTGGAAAACTTTCCGGAAAGTTTTCCAAAAAATTTACAAAGTCCTTTATAATTTCAGTCTTTTGACTGGAAAGTTTTCCAAGACTTACCCGAAAACTTTTAAGATTCTTTTCTGTCCGGTAAATTAAGCAACCCTGGTCTGTACTCAATAGTTTTAAAATGTATTATGGAAAAATAAAGATTTGTTTGAAAAATGGGTGCGGGAACCAACGGAAGAAGTACCTGACGGACTTTAGGCGAGTACCAACTTTTTGAGGTGGATATAAGTAAAGTGTCTGCTGTATGAGCTCTATTTTACACACCGGCAGTTCCTCTCCCCCCGCTGCTGTTCTATTCGTTTACGCATAGGGTGTGCCGGCGTACGTTAAGACGGACTAAAATTTGTTTGCCGAAGTAGAAAAAAGTAAGAAGAAGTATTTTTCAATCCATTCTATCCTACCGGGTGGGGCAAAAAAACGCGGACACTTTTGAAAATTTTTGTCAAGTCTGAAATACAGATTTTTTTGGTGTAACCAAGGATGTTGAAATAACGGTTGTGAGGCCGGTACCGAGACCTCTCATTCTGCCGTAATACCTAGGTCTAGCTCTCTCAGCATGAGATTAACGTGGCACGCTGCACAGGGCTAACTCACTATGTGGTTGATTCCCATATGCTAATGCTCGCACTTGAAGCTGACCTTGTGCCCTAGGGCTTCAGCCATCTAGCGCTGTGTTGTTGTACGTCACACTTAATTGTTAGGGGTGTTACAGAATGCAGATCGAAAATCTGTTTGCGCCATTCGACTCAGCGTGGTCGATTTACTTGTGTGAAAAAATGCTAAAAGTTGGGGGTGTCCGATTCAAAAAGAGTTATGCTCTCTTGAAAATTCCCAAAACCACAGGGGGGACCAAGGCATTTTGAGTGGATTTCAGGTTTCCTTGGAGGACCAAGGCATGGTCGCAAGTTCAAATCCTGGTGGTAGCATGTATGATTTTTTGACTTTGCAAGTACCCTACGCATGTCCTCGGCGCTTACGAATTGCCACATCTGTGGCTACAACATATTCTAGTTTTCATACAAAAATATAACCAAACTCAATCGACAACGAAAAAGAAATAAAAAAATATAATACTGAATAAGTAAAGCTGAAAACAAATATAAATGAAAGGTGTCCGCGTTTTTTTGCCCCACCCTGTATTTAGCCGAAAAAATAGCATGTGGTACATGAGGCAAAAGCTTCTAATATGTAAAATATAGCTGGAATATGCTAACCTCGTCAGAGTCAATCAACTTGTTGGTGATGTTGAGTAGATAGGAGTCGATTTGTTGTAAGTAGCAGGGATCCAAGTTTTCAGAAAATGAACAAGAAGAGGCTGCAGATGAGGTAGTGGCAGGTAGATGCAAGCCATCCAGCTGAAGTTTCTGAATTATTATTGGAAAATACAAAAGAAGGTCAAAAGCAGTGTTGTGCACACGTCCGGACTTTACGTCCGACGTCCAGTCCAGTCCACGTCCAGTCCGGGCGTAGACTGGACGTGGACGCGTCCAGGACGTACGAAAAATGATCCGGACTGGACGTCGGACGGTTGTTGGGGAAAAATTTTCAGCAGGACTGGACGTCGGACGGTTGTTGGGAAAAATTTTTTGGGGCGGACGTATGCATGGACGTAAGGTCGTAGACGTGGAAGGAAGTGGACGTCGGTTATAAAGTCCGGACGTGAAGAATTTGGACGTATGCTCAAATTTTTCCTAAATGGACAAAGTGGCGGCTTTTTGCCATCAATAAACCTTCAAACTGGCACCTTTTTTATTCAATGCTTTATTCAACCTCCCATCTTCATTCCATCCACACCCCAGGAGGCAATGGCGCGCGTCATTTCAGGAATCCGAAACCTATCTCTCTGCAGTCAGCTCCAACTACTCTGGTGACGTCTTTGATTTCTGGCACCACAACAAGCAGAAGGTACCACTTTTCGAATTTGTAAAACTCTTAAATTGAGCCTCCATTTTAGTTTCCCAAACTGGCTCGGCTGGCGTTTGATCTGCTTCCAATCCCTGCATCCTCGGCGGCTGTTGAACGTCTCTTCTCGAAGGTCGCTTGGCACACTAACAATCGCAAGACAAACTCCGCTCCGAAGCAGGTCAAGAGCAAGTGTTTCATCGGTTTCAACCTGTCGCTGATTTGATAACCGTTTGTTTGTCTCAGGGTGAATAAAGTTATTGTTGAAACCGGTGTAGATGAGTAGATGGACTGGACGTTTCTGTTTACGTCCGTCGTCCGCGTCCTTCCACGTCCGGACTGGACGTCGGACGGTTGTTGGTGAAAAATTTTTGGGGTGGACGTATGCATGGACGTGAAAAATTTTTGAACAACGGACGTGGACTGGACGCGGACGTACGAAAAATGACCCGGACTGGACGTCGGACGGTTGTTGGGGAAAAAATTTTCCGCCGGACTGGACGTCGGACGGTTGTTGCCATGCCTGCACAACACTGGTCAAAAGCCAAGTCACAAATCTTAGAAGGCCAATTACAACAGATTTCAATTCTCAAACCAAGCATATTTTAGGCTCAGAATAATGGAGCCGCCCACCCGCAGCGTTGATAAGAATACATCTCGGACCTAACACTTTTTATCCAAACATGAAAAACTCTCTTGAATAACTTATTTTGTAGGTATTTCTGAGCAAGTGGGCAAAATAAAATTATTTGATTAGGACTATGTCTTAGTAGAAATTTTCTTGCAAAAGCTAGTAAACAGGTGTTGAGACTAAAAAAGCTGGCTACACCAAAATCATTGTCTATTCAAAAACTGAGCTACAGAAAAAGTAATGGCCATTTAAAATGGTCAAAAATTTGTGGGACGCCCTGTAATTTTTTCGGCAGGCCTTATCTTTAAAGGGATCGGCCACCCAATGTTGTATACTTTTAAAAAGTAAGCATAATCTTTGTACTCACATTTTGGAAATTGGGCAAATTGAAGTTGAACAAGTCGGTAGAGACACTCACACTAAACAAAAACGGTTAAAATTGGGATATTAAAGGAAGGGTGAAATCTGTTAAAGGGGCATGCTCGCCGCCGATGCGAATATTTTGAAAGGCGGGTACCAGCTTAATTCAAACGAGAATTAATTTCGCATTTTAGTAAAAGTCAAGTAAAAAGACTGCTTTTAACCGGACTCGAACACACGACCAACCTTCACAGGACAGTATCCCAATTGCACCCCCCCTCGAAAATTTTTTTTACTTTTAAATAAAAGTACCCATTTTCAGCTGAAAATTTTTATTCTGAGGCACCCAAGTGGGCGAAAATTCCACAGCAATCCGAATTATAAAACAGAATTTGAAAAAAATACTTAGTCGCTGAGATATGATCTAAAGTTGGAGTGTCAATATTTTAAAAAATGACCATTCAACTTTACTCCAACTTAATGTAATATCTCAGCGACTAAGTATTTTTTTCAAATTCTACTTTATGATTCGGATTGCTGAAGAATTTTCGCTTACTGGAGTGCCTCAGAATAAAAATTTTCAGCTGAAAATGGGTACAAAAATTTTCGATGCACTTGGGCTGTTACGCTTCACAGTGCGCCGCTGCTTTACCACTAAACCAGCAATTCTATTAATCGGCGAGATTGTTTTTGATTAATTATTAGAAGAGGGTTCTCAAAAATAATAATTCTTGTTTGAATTGACTTGGTGCCCGCCTTTTAAAATATTCCCATCGGCGGCAAGCATGCCCCTTTAAGGAGATATTCTCGACACGAAAGGTTTATTCCAAATTTTGTGTTTTTTGCATGGCTGACAAAGTTTTATCTTCACGAACGATCTTCTTGACTTTCAATCAGCACGACTGGCTTCTTAGGCTTGTGTTCATGAGCTCCATAGCTTTGCTCCACGATGATTTGCTCTGAGTCATGTGGCCTTCTAAACTTGATCTTTATCTGACAACCATAATTGCTCAGTCGATTGTACTTGCACATGTATTCGTCCGTCCTGCTTTTCTCTAGATCTCTTGACTGATGACCAAAAAAAAATATAGCAGCTTATTAATGATCCTTACGTATACTTACAGTTTCCAATTAGCCAATCCTGAGCTGCTCCAAGCATTGAAAAGATTCTCGCTTTCGTAGACATCCAGCTGTTTGAATTTCGTAGCTTTTTTGCGCTTCGGCGATTCATATTCCTCAATTACGAGTTCCAGTCTTTGCATTTTTGCTAGTACATCTATAAATTACACAAACAAACAAGCCAGAAAAATCTGTGACAGAAAAGAGGAAATCTGTGACAGAAAAAGTGAATCTGTAGCAAAAAAAGTTTTGCCCATTTAAAAGACACAAAACTTAGAGTGATCCTTTCGTGTCGAGACTATTTCTTCGGTACCGGACAATACGAATTTCGAAAGTTCGAATTTTGATTTGACGAATTGTCAAAAGTCTGAGTTGTCAAAAGTCTGAGTTGTCAAAAGGATGAGTTGTCAAAAGGATGAGTTGTCAACAAAATGAATTGTGAAAGGCACAGTCTGATGTCAGCCCAATATTTCGCCGACAATTATTTCGTGCACCATTATTTTGCCGCGACAAAATTTCGCCGATATTTCAAGTGTCGTTTTTTTTCTAATTAGCTCCTTTTTTTCTGGCTGATTTTACGGCGATATCAGTTTATGTAATCATTTTATGCAATCGTCGGTTCCTGATGTCTCGGTGTAATCGCTTCCAACTTCCTTACATACAGCCAGAATGGATGGAGAATAATAGGAATGTTTAATTCTTTGTTATTATTTGCTTCTCTCATTTGTTGTTATCAAACTTGAGTAAATAAAACTTTGTATTATTTTTACTTGAAAAATGTCTGGCATGTAATCAATGAAATAAGTAAAAAATAAATAATGGCGGAGAAATTTTGTCGCGGCGAAATAATGGTCCGCGAAATAATTTTCGGCGGAATAATTTTCGGCGGAATAATTGTCGGCGAAATATTGTCATGTAACCTATTTCTTTAACAGCTTTTCAGCTGCATTAAACAACCGCCCCCCATCCCCATTTAAAAAATGGCCTACCTCAACTCCGTGTCAATGCTGACACCACTCAGCCTGCTCAAAGCGGAGGTGTTGGAGATCAAAGATGGTGCCTGAAACTACAAGAATTATTGAAAAGTATATAAATTCCTAATTTTTGCCTTAGAGCTATAGCTTGGATAATCCGAATGATGGTTTGCCATCCAATTCTCAGTCTCCACATGTCTTGGGTTGGACCTTTTGGGCTGCTGCACGTCCATCTCACTTCCATAGGTCTGGCGAAACTTTTTGACTGGCCCTGGACTAGCACAGGCATTACTGAGATCATGGTAGGAAACAGCGCTGAACGAAAATTACGTGAAGATGTGAAATTTTTTAGAAATAAATAGGGTTATCACATAGTTAACGCGATTTTTTTAAATTTTTTTGACCTGTTTTTATATTTTTATGCAATTATTTTTCCAAAATTTTTAGCACATTACCCAGGGTACCGAAACCTACTTTTTAAAAAGATTTGTACTTTTTTGGAACCCGAAATATTTTTTTATTTTTGGGGTTTTATGTCAAAATCTTTTGTTTCGGTGCTCAAAAATCAATAAGCACTGGATAAAATGTCATTTTTTGACGAAAAATGACCAAATTGTACTTTTTTGGCCAAATGTACTTTTTTAAAAAATTTTGAGTTCGCAACCCTGACATTACCCCATAATTTAAAGCCTATGATATTAGCTACACAATGGCATATAAACTTTAAAGTTAAGTTTACAAAAATAGATCTATTTTATTGCAAATAGCTTCAAGGATTTTCAAGGATTCCCCTCGAAAATCTTCTAAACTATTTGCAACAAAATAGATCTATTTTGTAAACTTAAGTTTAAATTTATATACCATTGGGTAGTCAACATTCCAACCTTTCAATCGTGGGGTAAAATGCTCAAAATTTGAGAAAAAAATCACATAAAAACAAGAAATAAGGTCAAAAAAATTTGAAAAATCAAGTTAACTATTAGGTTGTCCAATAAGTTTTGAGAAAAAGTACGTGGATTCGCTTTAATTTTCAAAGTGCATCATTTGGCACATTTGACAATGATGTCTCCACGTGTCATATACCAGTTGTAGCCCGTTCTCTCCTCTTTTGAATGTCGTATTAACCGGCTCTTTGTTATAACAAAATTGGACCAAAAATAAAAAAACAAATAATTTCTCAAGTTTGGTAAATTTATGCACATTTTTTGTTTTCCTATTTTTGATCCTATTTTTTAATAACAAAGAATTGTTCAATATCACATTTTAAAGAACAGAGAATGGGCTACAAATTGGTATATGACACGTAAAGACATCATTGTCAAATGTGCCAAATGATGCACTTTGAAAATTAAAGCGAATCCACGTGCTTTTTCTCAAAACTTATTGGACGACCCAATATTTGAAAACTCTAGAGATAAAGCTCACGCTGGGAGGGTAACTGCTTTGGGTGAAGAATGCAGCGAAGTGCTCTGAGCAGGTTCAAAATCTTAACTTTCATTAGTTTAATACTGAGGAGATAAAGGGTGAAAAAAATAACCCTGACAGTCAGGAAATGAAATATTGGAATGAGATTGATAGTCCATATCGAGTCCAGAATCTTGTGGAGTTCGCATATTCGCTCATTTATTGTCAGGTTGATCTGGTGTTCCAACAAAAAGAAAACTCGAGAGCAGGTGACGACCACTCCGGCATTTATTTTGAGTTCAAAAATTAATGCCAATCAACAATTTGTCCTGACTGGAAAGAAACATTGAACGAAATTTTATTTCTGGCCAAATTAGCTATTTGTATAGAGAGATGCAAAATTCGATAAAAAGCATTGCGAAAATTTTGCCATGGCATCGGAACTTTTTGCAATTATATCAGGGTTCCCACACGTCCTTATTTATAAGATTTTTCCTTATTTTAGGATTCCAAATCTCATTGTCTTTTGGAATTTTTAGTCAAAATCTTATTTTGTAGCAGCAGAAGAGCAATAGGCACTGGATGAAATAGCATTTTTTCGATTTTGTTTCAACTTTTTTTAAATTAATACCAGCTCGAGCAGTAGCCTATTTGGTAGCCCTGAGTCTCAGCTACAAGATGGCACCAACAGAATAATTTTTGAAAAATTAAAAAAAAAGTTATGGCCATTTCCGAGGATTGTCGAATTTACAGTCCGCATTGTGTAAGAGGCCTAAAGACTTACAATATTTGTTATCTATATAGACAGAAAGAAAAGCACAAGGCACGATTTCAGGATAGCATTCAGTGGTCTCAGACCTACATGAACTTATTAAAAAAAACCAAGACCTTGACCAGGATCTTTGTAATAAGCATGATGTTTGCAAACGTTATTCAACATAACTTCTCATTTATACTGAAAAATTAAACAAATCTTCAAACACACAAGGCATACGGCATCAGAATAGATATTAACAATAAAAGTTGGGTAAAGCCGCATCCCCAATGAGCGATCCAAACCCTCACTCTCCATTGGGGACACCGAAATTTTAAACCATGACTCCTCGCCTAGATCTGCACCCTCACTCCGAACCATCACATGTCCCCAATAGCCGAGTGAGGGTTTGAAGTGAGGGTTTGGAAGAGGGAGGATTCGGGTGAGGCTTCGGATTTTGAGCACTTGCTCACTCTCCAAACCCTCACTCTGACCCCTTAGTCTCAGGACAAACTTTTATCTATTTTTTCGCACAAACTATGCTTAATTTTAACGGTTTTGTTGAGTCCTGGCGGAAGAGGAAATGAGAGATAGATGAACACAGCGGCAGAGAGAGAGAGAGAGCACACGACTGCTTATAGCTTTATTCCACACGAAGACTGATCTGAACACAGACGTTCAGACCTTATATACTAACGATAACAATACACACGTTTGAATCGCTGCAAGACAAGCGGCAATTCAAACACAGGACACAACACCTCCCCCTGTACAAAAGGTTTGGTGGACAGAGATTTTGAAGAATGCGAGAGAGGTTTCTTTCCAGCTTCTTCTTTGGTAGAATTGATGCGGACTTCTGGCCGAGGAACTTCTTTGACTGTTCCCTGGATCGACCTCTCGCTGCTGAATCCCTGCTGTGCGTGAGGACGAGAAAGCTGAGCACAGTTTTCCATTCCTTTTCCATGAAGCAGAGCTGACTGGGAAGGCACTTACTGGCAGGCGAGATTGGTTAGTACAATGTGGCGTTCACCCCTTCCTTCGATTGAAGACTGGAACTGGAGCTGTCTGGCTGACGACATTTGCTTGAAAACGAGTTGCTTGACTGGTCACTGACTTCTTGGCAGGCTGCACTTGAGAAGAGGACGGCAATTTTAGAGAATGGAAGACGACCAACTGGAACGTCTGGCTTTTGACTTGCGAAGAGAGCAGCTGCTGTTCCACGGCTTGAGTCCACAGGTGTAGCACGGCTAAGAAGGCTTGCTTCTGCGACTACTGGAAGGCTGCCGAGGGTCCTGGCTACCAGTTGAGCTGAGCTGTAGCAGGTCCATTCCCTTTGATTGACGGAACTGATGAGGCTGGCCCTTTGATCGCTGTTGATTGAAAGGCTTGTCCAGAAATCCAAGTGCGTTGAGCGCATTGATGCCGAGGAGATTGACTGAGCTCTGCTTGACCACCACAAAAGCTTGTTTGGAGGAGCGACCATTGGCAGAGAGAGAGAGACGACACCATTGCCGATGAACTTGCAGCTTGACCCATTGATGAGACGACCCTGCCAATTGCTTCTGTAGATTGGAGGCTGACCGATAGCTTGATAAGCTTCCTCATTGATAGCTGTCACTTCTGAACCTGTGTCGAGAGTGAAGAGGACGGAACGGCCATTGATTTGCACTTGCTTCTTGATGAGCTGAGACTGCTGCCCAACTGGCTGATTTGCACTGATTGCATTTGAAGCAGATTGACTCCATAGCTCGATTGATTTGAACACCTGAACTGCTTTTTAGACTTCTGCTTTGGCTGGCGGAACTGTTGAATTGCATCACACTGCTTGCTGACGTGATCAATCTGACCGCACTTGTGGCATTCGGCATTCTTGGAACGGCATTCATCCGACCAATGCATTTGACCACATCTGAAGCAGGCTTTTGACGGAACTGTAACTCTTTCTTTGCTGACTTGCTGTCAAAAAAATCGTCGAATTTCAAAAAAGGTATCAGCGAGAGAAAAAGCAGGTGGTTTTCAGAATGAAAATTCGAAAAATGTTGAAAAGTGGCAAATTCCACGTCGACAAACCTATATATTTTGATATAAAGCAACGTGAAAAATTAAAAAAAAGTGCTTTTGAAAAACTTTCATTTGAACCTGAAATCAAATAAAGGTCTAAATTGATTGACTGCACATTTCCCTCAGTCATGTAAATTATGATATCAAATGAATTTAATAAAAATCAGTCAATGTTTTTATCTATTTGATTACACGCATCATAGGTGTTTTGTGTAAAAGTCCCAAAACACTCAAACACCCAAAGCAGTTACCCACTCACGCTATCACTTAAAAATTTCAAAAATTTGGGAGATTTCGATAAATAATCGATTAAATTAATTATTTCAAGCATTTTTGCTCTCATAATTCATGTTATCCATCTACTTCCGCATCATATTTACTATGGCGGGACGGTTTTTTCGTCGCGAAACCAAACTATTTAAAAATGTTCCTCTGAAAATCTTAAGCCTCAAAAAGCCATGCAATTTAAAAATAATCCAGTTCTGTGCTGGAAATATGCAAAACATGTGCAGTTTGTGTTGATAGGAGTAGGTAGGCCCCTTTGAAGACACTTGATGAAATGTAATGCAATGAAAATTGTTAAGTAAGGATAGTATTCTGGCTGTAGATATACATGCAACTTGAAAAAGTAGGACGAAAGCAACTCGTAGAATAGTATTGCGTTCTTTTGGCTCAAAAAAACAGAAGAAAAAATGTTTTAACTATTTCATCCTACCGTTTTTCCTCTAATAAGCGTGCATGCGCGCTTATTTTTCAAACCTCCAAAAATTGGAAAACTTTAAATTCGATTTCAAGATTTTTGCGTGCTTAACCAAAATCTAAAAAGTGGAATCAGTAGAGCTCGTGGGAGTGAGGAAAATGCAATAAACAGCTTTGCAAAATATTGTCTCTGAGCTGAGATATAGGTCCTCAAAGTAGAGCATGCGCGCTTATTAGAGGATAATACGGTATCTTATGTGTACCTTATCTTTTGTGTTATTTTTAAAAATCAACTAAAACGCTGTTCAGGTATATAATCCTAAAATGTACTTTATTCAAATACCTTGCAGTTTTCAAACAATGTCAGTGAATCACTATGCAGTTCTAGATTATGTTGGAAATCAGGTAAATTTTTTTTAAGAAATTTGATATTTTAAGTTTTCTTCAGCACGACAATTGGACTCTTCCTCAAATTGCAGCTCAAGCCCAAGGTGGCGTTCAGGTAAGTAACTTGAATTTTGCATTCTCTGTAAATAATGCTTTCAAGGGACTTCCGCACGTCGATCAAGCTACTCAACAAGTCTACCAAGCGCCATACCAAGTCTACCAAACTTCTCAGCCAGTTGCAGCTCATGTCCGTGGTAGAGATCAGGTACGAAGTTTGAGTTTAAGATTAGTTTTAATTCATATATTTAATGACTTTAGTGGGTCCATCAAGCTCCATACCATGTCTACCAAGCTCCTCAGACAATTGCAGCACATATCCGTGGTGGCGATCATGTACACAATATGCATTTTAGATCAAATATAAATCACATTTTTAGGTAGTTCGACAAGCGCCTTGGACTCATCAAGCAGGTTTAGATCAAGCTGACGTATGGAATTTGAAATTAATTAAAATTAATTCATTTAACGTGTTTTAGCAAGTTTTTCAATCTCCGTACCAAAACTATCAAGCTCAAGGTGGCGGTCAGGTAGAGGATTTGAGTTTTCAATCAATTAAAGTTTATACACCCAACGGTTTTTAGCAAGTTTTTCAATCTCCGTACCAAAACTATCAAGCTCAAGGTGGCGGTTAGGTAGAGGATTTGAGTTTTCAATCAATTAAAGTTTATACACCCAACGGTTTTTAGCAAGTTTTTCAATCTCCGTACCAAGACTATCAAGCTCAAGGTGGCGGTCAGGTAGAGGATTTGAGTTTTCAATCAATTAAAGTTTATACACCCAACGGTTTTTAGCAAGTTTTTCAATCTCCGTACCAAGACTATCAAGCTCAAGGTGGCGGTCAGGTAGAGGATTTGAGTTTTCAATCAATTAAAGTTTATACACCCAACGGTTTTTAGCAAGTTTTTCAATCTCCGTACCAAAACTATCAAGCTCAAGGTGGCGGTCAGGTAGAGGATTTGAGTTTTCAATCAATTAAAATTTATATATCCAACGGTTTTCAGCAAGTCTACCAAGCACCACACCAAGGGTATCAAGCTCTTCAGCCAATCGCAGCTCACGTCCATGTTGGCAATCAGGTACAAATTTGCACTATAGATCATATGTAAAAACACTATTCAGGGGACTTGGCAAGGCTATCAGACTCCTCAACAAGGTCTTGTTCAAGCTCAAGGTGGCGATCAGGTATGGCACTTACGTTTTTTGAAAATATAAGCTAGCTTTGTTTATCCAATTAGTGAATAGTTTTGTTTAATAATTTTTTTTAAGAAAAATATTTATGAGACGACTACATTTGACTCTGCAGTTGACCTTACCATTCAACAGTTTTCAATTACATTTAAAGTCAGAACCAAATTGCCAACTGAAGTGATATACGAAGTTTTGTCTTTTGTACCACTTATTGAATCTGAACATTATTTATTTGTATGCCGAAAATTTGCTGTTTTTTCCTGCCTCGTCTTAAAATTATTCAAGCTTTGGTTAGTTGAAATTTTATATCGAAAATTTACAATAATTGCTAGCAGCTTTTTTAACATATGGCTGCCAAGGTTTTTTTCAGATAAGTCAGCGAGTAGTGCACTTAGAGTGGAATAATTACCAGCTGTGGCTAGAGAATTGCCAGCTACGCCAAGAGAACTACCAGCTACGCCAAGACAACTACCAGCTACGCCAAGAGAACTACCAGCTACGCCAAGAGAACACTTATCTGAATCAACGAATAAACTACTTAGATCAAAGAATCGATATTCTAACGACAGAGCTGCAGCGAGTGACATTTTTGTACGAGAGAAGTGAACGACCGGGTACTTTTTCCACAGTTTTACAGGATTTCTGTCAAATTCCTTTTGATTTCTGCATATGCGAAACAATTTTTCCCTTTAATTAAAAAATTTAGTGCATTTCACGCCCCAAGAGCTGACTGTTCTACATAATGAGTTTCTGATAAACCCAAGTCCTCCGATGGCCAAGAAACAAGAGCTCTCTGATCTGGTGAAGGTGCCTGTCCGTAAAATAACGGTACGATTTACCAAACTTTGTATTTGTTAATTATAAGCACTGAAGTATCAGAGTTGGCTCAAAAGACAAAGGAAGCTTGCAGCAAAGAATGCATATTGACTAGTGAAATATTGTCTTTGACTTAATGTTGTATTTTTTTCATTGACATTCACTTTTGAGATTCTATATGACTTATTAGAATACGGAAATAAAGTAGTTGAATTGAATCTGTTCTGATTGTGTGTTATTTTAAAAAAAACTTTAATAGTCCTTCATTTTGACTTTTAAAATAAAATAAATTCGAATAAATTCACTGTGTGTGTTATCGAAGTAGAAAATTGCCAATTAGTCGTTTTTGGGGTGCATTTTGAAAGAACCCTATTTTTTTGACACACTTATGTATATTTTCGTTATACAGGGTGGCCCGAATTCGCTGTACGCTTGATCTATGCTATGACTCCTATTTTTTGGCTTCTGATTTTAAAAATCCTTTTTTAAAAGACTTCATGTGTAACAGTTTGGGAGAATTTTTATATTGTGCGCAAACACAAAAAGATGGAATTTGAACATGCTTTTGTTAACTAGGTGCAAAAAAAACCTTCCGCATCCGGCTTCCTTTTGGTCTTTAGAGATTTTTAATTTTTGGAACCTGGTTGGGTGCAGAGGCTTTCTCCACTCCAACCGCACATTCCTTTTATTAATTCATTGCTAAAACTAAGGCTGAGTTACCCGGATTGATTTTATTCCAAATTTAAATAACTTGTGAAGATATTTGTCCAATGACAAAATCCGATTTTTCAAAAAATCCCCAAAAAACCGGTTCTCCGAAAAATCCACGAAAAATCGGATTCTTTTAAAAAATTCTAAGGAAATCCGAAGTTGCGGACTTTTTCAAAAAATCCGCAAAAAATCCTAAGTCGCGAATAATCTGCGATTTAGAATACGACCCCAGAGTCACTTTCGCGTGATTTGTGTCTCACAAGGGAGCGTTTAGTAGTGTCCATAAGATATGGAAAAATTCTATATACCATTCGATAGAGCTTCAAAATTCTTATTTGACTTAGAGATCTAATTTTTGAGATCCAATTTTTGAGATGAAATTTGATTTTGAAATGTAAATACCTTGGTCTCCTCAGGCAAAAAGTCGAATTTTGGTAAAAAAAAACATGAAATTATGATTTTCCAAAAACTAACAATTTTAAAACTTACGATCTGCTATAGTTTTGACTTTTTCCTTTTTGAAAAATCAAGGAAGGTTGCTTCATTACACCCAAATTTATTTAGTATGCAAAAACACCAGGTGTCTTTAGTGTGAAAAGCAAAAAAGTCTAAAACACTTTCTCTCAAAACTAGGGTGTCGAATTCCACGTGTAATTCCACAGAATTCCACGAAAGCAGTAGAAATAGAAAATGTTGCTCTAAATTTAACTTTCAGGCATTGTACACATTTTATTGAGGAAACCATAACAATTCAATTAAAGTCATTCAAAAAAAGTTCTAATTCATCATCAAATGGGTTAATTTCATTTGTTTCTGGAATTAAACCAAAAAAAAATTAAACCAAAATCATGTAAAAGAAAAAATAATACGATCTAGTCAGGACAATTTCTAGCTCCTTTTGGTCGTCCTTGGAAGTAGAGTGATTGATTGTGCCAGAACTTGCTTGAGACGAGACATCTACGGCTTCGTAAAACTTGGATTTCTTCGATTCAGGAGATTCGCTTTTGCTACGGCGGACTATAAGCTTCTTTAGCAGACGATTGATTTTCTTTCTTGCTTCAGCTCCAACTTTGTCGTAAAAACGTAAAAAGCCAACAACCATACCTCCAAGTGCTTCTCCATTAATGCGGCGTTTGTTTTGTATCGAGCATTGCAAAACTGGCAATATTCAACAAAGACTAGAGTACCGATTGCGTTTTTTTCCTGCTTGCGACTATAGAATTTCCAACACCACGAAAGCGGCTTACTTCTGTGAGACATAACTGAGAAGAAAAGTGTGATTAAAAAGAGAAAAAATTTCGAGGGAAGAAAAACAAATTTTAGGGTCACAAAGATTTCAAAATTGTCTAAAAATGTTGCGTTTGGACTCTCATCTTTAGATACAAAAATCAAAATTTTACACCTTCTTTTTCAAAAAAGTTTTTCCACGATTTTCATACAGGCGTAGAAATAGGCGTTGAATTCCACGTTTGATAACCCTACTCAAAACTAAACATAAATTGAAAATAACTAACAAAGGAACATATCATAGTGTCCATTGCACATGGAGAAACCTTACATACCATTCGATAGAGCATGGAAAATTATCATTCAAAATAAATACCTTTTTCTGCTATGCGCTGAGTTTAAGGCGGTAAAAATGCGTTTGAAAATTTGCGAATTCAGTTTGACTATACGTAACCATTAGCATGACATTTGAATGCGTGCTTGGGTGGCCGAGTGGATACCGTATTTTCACTATTAATTAGCCCGGGCTAATTATTTTTCAACTTCTCGAAAATCGAGAATACGGTAGTGGCGAAGGGTGTGAGGCTCTCGAGTTGGTAAACTCAACTTGCGGCCCCCAAATTGTGGCCGAACACTGCGAAATCGGTTAGGCGTAATTTGTGCACCAGTAATGTCTGTACCCGAATAGATATGGTTATAATAATTACCAAAGATGGGGGCGGTAAATTCACCCTCCAAATTTTTGAGGTTACAGGTTCAAATAATGGTAGTAGCAAACATTATATTTTTTTTGAACAACAGTCATAAGTCAACCAGTAAGCCTTAGGGTGGGTAGGAGAACCACTTGGCACCTCCGTTATATAAGTATCCAGTCGACAGTATCCACCTACAGAATCCGAAATTTTGATTCAGCTGTAAGTTATTAAAAATTATTGTATCTTATCTAGAATCGTGTGCTGACAACGGTTTTACAATGCTAAAACAGCTATATAACTAGCAGGATCCCCAGTGCTGGAGTAGTTTATGCCCCTCATGCCTCTAGGTGGTGTCCATATTTGTTGTACCTAGGTAGAGGTACTCAGGTTTTAGTACAAAGGCAATGTCTAGATGTCGGTATAATTTTCAAATTAATAATTTTTGTAGCGTGAAGAATCTTCTATCATTTAAATAGTTTTTCTATGATCCAGCCTCAATCCTACTGGATAATACATGCACCAACCAAACTAAATGGTAATCCATTTGACGTAAAATTATTTTTTTGTGTTTTTTGGGTTCCAAAAGTTGGTTTTGCACTAATTAGAGTATTCTCAGGATGGTTTGATAACAAAAAAATGCCATTCGGTAGGGTATTTTTTGAGTTTTGGAAAAATCGATGACATGTAAATGACAGTTTTCGATATACAAACTATATTTAGATCATTGCAATTAGTGCAGGAAAAGTTTTTCGAAGCTGAAACATAGGAAAAAATTGCCTCAAGTAGACGTATAGATCAACACTTGTACCCGGATATGGATTGAGTGGACCAAACAGTTAACTTTCTTATTTCAACCTATCCGCCTGGGTATCCATTCATCTAAAGATATATCGATCCACCTAGCCCACCTAAGCATTTGGTAGCACTACCTATGCACTTCCACCTGCGTACCGATACATAGTCAATGCCTTTGTACTAACGCCTGAGCAGCTTTACATAGATTCCACAACCTGGGTGCACTGAATACCTTACAGGATACGAAACTGGGGTTCCTGCAAGTAAAAACGCTGTTTTAGCATTATCAAACCATGTTCAGTACACGATTGTGGATAGGTTATATTGATTTTAATTGCTTTTAACTAAATTTAAAATTTGGATTCTGGAAGTGAACAACCATTTCAGCGAGGTACCAGTTGGTTCTCATACCCATTGTCTCCGGCCGGATATTTCAATGAACTCAACAAATTTTATTTAAAATTTAAAAGTTGGTTTTATTTGTTGCTATCCGCTTTTTAAAATTTGTTTGGTCATTTTTTTGGTACTTTGACAGTGTAAAATCCCCATACTACCCCCTTTTGTTATTTCAAAAGAACTGGTAAAAAATCATTTATGCTCAATCCATTAAAAAAAAATCCAATCCCAATTATGTATACTAATTTTTGTCCAGATGTGTGCTGAGATATATATGCCCTAAAATTTTGTGTTTCTAAAGAAATGCTAATAAGCTTCAGCGTTTTTGCTCCAAATAACTTCAATTGTTTGAAATTTTTTTTTTGTTAGTCCAACTCCGTTTCTTATTTCTGATCAGCGAGATGTGTAGACGGAATGTACTTTTCTGCCTACTGATAAATAGAAGATAAATAGAGGATAAATAGAAAAGTCTGGCAATAGAAAGTGTTGATGTGAGTGGAGTAAACTTGTGCTCTCTTTTTTTCTTAAGTTCTTAAATTATCAGGAATCCCCTAAAAACCTCTCTTGCGGTCTCCGAATCTCTTGGCCAAAAAGGCTACCCATCCAATTCCCTTTCTATTACTCTTAAATAATTACTTTTAAACGCAAACTTGGAAATTTGAAATATTAATAATGTAAAAGACTTCTCGTTTTTAATCTTGGTGTTGATTTTTTTAGTTAATTCAATTAATTCTTTAGCTTATGATGGATGCCGAGGACTTACAAAGTGCTAGAGCATTTGTTGAGGGTCTGCCAGACAACTTGGTAAGTGTATTCTGCAAAAATTATACAAATTACGAATAAAAAATGTTACGAACCGTAATAATTAAAAAAAGAGAGTTTTTATCTGAATGATTGTAAGCAAACAATTATAATTAAAAAGTCGGATTTCAATGTCGGAAGTCAGTAGCCCGATTTTTTCTCAGCAATTGTTGGAAAGTTACTTTCGGGCGAAGAATGAACTTAATTACTTTACAGAACAAATCGAAAACTGTAGAGCTCGAGCACCTTAAAGACTTTGTCTTTCGACTTTTCAACTGCATTTTAAGCATCCTATAAAAGACCGTCCCTAATAGAAATGGTTGAAATACTTTTCGACCTTGAAATGGCGCTTTTTCTGCCGGAAATGGCACTTTTCCTGCCGGAAATTTGAAAAAGCTTTTGTTTTCGGTGGTTTTCTTTTTACTTTTCAAATTTTTTTTGACCAGCGTGTAAACCTGTCGATTTGTGTCAATATCAAATTTTGCCAAAGTGGCTCCTATATTATTCCCTTCCCTCCCAAGACAGCCCTTCATTCCTTTAAAAATTGCTTTTCTGTCCTTTCATGGCAAAATTATTGCATAAAAATGGGTTTTAGACCCTTCCAAAAACCGACTTTTTGTCGGGGTATAACCGAGTAGCTCCTAGGATTGGGGGGGTTATAACGGAGTAGCGCCGAATTTTGTCTATGCATTTTATATGACAATTTTGAGTGCTGTAGGTAATTGACATAAATTATTGACGATTATTGACGATAGCACGATTTTCGAAAGTCACAAACTAGAGGATTACAATATAAAATCACACACACAAAGTTGTGTAAAAGTAAACTAAATAGACAAAAAACAAGTATCTTTTCACTAACAATGAAAAATTCAGAGAAAATTCAAGCTATGTTTCGCAATGGTATGCGAATTCTAGTGATCTGCTACAAAATGAACCAAATTTGCAAGTCGGCGATTTGCTGGAGATGGACAATTTCGGTCCTTGGATTAAAGTATGTTTTTTTTTTAAATTTTGATTCCTAGGTGTATTCTAGTAGCTAGGATGCAAAAAAACCAAAAAAAAAACTTTATTTGAATCAGAAGTGTCATGTACTTCCCTGTACTTCCTTACTTCCCTAAACTTTAGTGTCATATACCGTATTTTCTCGAGTAGTAGTCCCTAACCTCATATTTTTCACTCAGTCTCTAGGGTAGAAAGAGCTTTCATTTGAAA
>JAMRYI010000781.1:0-73261 GCA_029231635.1 Ditylenchus weischeri | reverse complement strand
TGAAAACACGTTTGAGTCCGTCCTAACATACGCTGGCCCACCCTTGCCTAGGCCTGAGCTTAAATATGATGAATACCAAAAAAATGATCCTAAAATACCCTGAAAAGACTATTTGCTTCTGATGAGTTGAAATCAATTTTTTCTAAAAAGTTAAAATTTTTTGATTAGAAACTGTCAAGAAATGTTTCTTGTATCGTATTAAGCATAAAAAAGTAGCTCAGGACGTGTTTTCGGGTAAACTGAACTACTACCAATATGCCTTGGTCTCCCTATTGATTTTTTTCAAAAAAGTGTTGTTGTTTTTAATTTTTTCTTCACACAATTTTACTTTTCCGGAATTAGAACTTTGTCTTTGATTGTTGTGGTTTTAATTTTTTATTTTTTAGTTCTTTTTTTCATTTTATTATTTTTAAGGTTTTTCCAGTGCAATTAATCATATAGTCGATGATATCAGCTGTCTAAAGCGTTTGATTTGATTTTTTGAAATCAAACTTTAGTTTTGGTAAACAAGCGAGACCAAAAATATTTTTGAAAAACAACAGGGGACTAAGGCAAAAATGGAAACCGAATCTCCACTAACTGGTGGAAAGAAAGTTCGTAATGGGTTTCTGAGCCAATTTTTTTCAATGAAAATCTTTTTTTTTTAAAGTTCCAAATATATGTTTGAAGCATTTAGCTCTTTCTTCAAATGGTATATAACATAATACATCTGCTTTAATGTTTAATCGGTATAATGGGAATAAGAAATACAGGGCAGAAAAATGAATCATCCGCCAGCTTTTTGGTAGTTTTCTTTTTGCTTCCCCTTTCTTATTAAAATTTTGCTTTATTCCATTTATTCAAACTAAATGGGTGATTTGCGCTTCAGCTATTGTACGCCTTTATCAAGAGGGTAAAAGAGTGATGGAGATTTCTGACTCCTCAACATACCCCAGCCAACAGTTTCAGCAAAGCCATCAAGCGATTTTAGCAGACTGGCTCAAATGAAGACAGATCAAGAAGTGTGTTATATCAAGAAGTGTGTTATATCAAGAAGTATGTTATATACCATTTGAAAGAAGAGCTAAAATGCTTCAACCCTGTATATTTGGAACTTTAAAAAAAAAAGATTTTCATTGAAAAAATTGGCTCAGAAACCCATTACGAACTTTCTTTCCACCAGTTAGAACCCTTTCATTTCTTTTTCTTATTATCTATCTGTATTTTATTTTTACAGGAAAAGACTCAGGTGTGGAAGCAGCGATCGACATCAATGGTTTCTGGAAAAGAATAGGCATTTGAGAACAAGAAAGAAAAAAACAGTCATTGAACGATTCAAATACATGGTGCGAAAGTCAGTTTTTCCAATCTCAATTTGTCCAAATGCAGTTCGTCGAAAATTCAATTCGTTTAAAGAATTCATAAAATTCTCTAATATAGAAGCAAATTCCTTTTCAAACTTTTTTCTTAATTTTTTAAAATTTTTAAAAGGTTAATATTTAATTCTGCTTGCTAATTTCTTAAACGCACGCTAATTTCTTTAAAATCCTCGCTAATTTTATAGTTGTATTTTTCTCTACATTTGTGTCAATTTTTTTTAATTTTAAATTGTCAGCGTAGATCTCAGCTTTCCAACGAAAGCACGAACTTTGTTGAGATGATTTTAGAAATGACAAAATTTAGGGGTTTGAAAAATGGTAAGGTTTCGTCTCAACCCTAAATATCTAGATTTCTGAAATCATGCGATGAAGATTGATAGTTCGTTAGAAAGCTGAGATCTTGGGCTACACGATACTATTAAAAGTTTTGAAAAATTCGAAAAAAAATGTAGAGAAAAATTCAAATAAAAAATTAGCGGGCATTTTTAAGAAATTAGCGTGCAAAATTAAATACCACCCATTTTTAACACAAGGTGATAAAAAAATTGCTGCGCTATTTTTTGAAAAATTCGGTCTGGTAGGTTATTGCTCTTTTAATTTTCGATTTTAAAGACCCAGCCCCTGGAAATCTTCAATTTATAGGGTAAAGCACAGAAAGACAGAAAAAAACAATTATTGGCACTATAATAACAAATTTCTTAACGAAAAAACTTTTAACAAATTTCAAAAAATGGTGTAGTGATATTGTGTCACCCTGTATAAATTATGATCACATGTCTTTTTATGCAACACTAATCTATTTTCGCTTCAGCATTGTGAAATAGTTGGCTTAAGGAGTCTTTTAGCACATACACAATAGCTAGATTGATTTTTATTGTTACAACATAAAGGTGCTTCTAAAACAAGCAGAGAAAGCTGAGGCAAAGCTAAAAGCAGCTTTCTCTGACTGTCAAGCACAAACAACAGTGGTACAAACACCTCACTACTGCAGCAGTTTTACTTCTGAGACTATGAAAAAGTCCTGAAACCTTAAAATGCTCGTAGAAAATCTAAAAATTCCAACAAAAATCTGTTCTTATTAACAAAATCAAAAAATTCCTCTCAAGACAAATGTGTTTTGGATTTTTGCGATAATTAAAAGTGAAAAAGACAACAGACAAACAACTGTGAAGAGCACATCGACTTAGGCCTTGTTCACCCTTTTGCTAGACTCAACAATTGTTCTTGCTAGCTGACTGCTGCTTGAGTTACTACTTGTTTTTGAAAAATATTGTTGTCATCAAAGCGAGGGTGGATCTGCTAGATATACCTTTTTGTTGATCAAATTTGTTAAATTTTTTACATGCTTTGCATTTTTTGAATTATCGCTATGTTGATTATATAAAAATACTTTGTTCTTAATTTTTTTGGCTTCTTTGGTGAATTTTTGTGATTATATAAAAAAAATTTTTGGCTAAGACTTACCACAAATTCTTAATTACTTTCTGTCTTGTGGTTTTTATTTTTTGAATTAAAAAGTTCTTTAACTTTCTGCTCTAGAATTGACAAAGCCTTCTGATTGAGTATTTTGCATATTTGACGTGAATATTTCACATTACAGCTTGGCATGCAATCATAAAGCCCCCAACAATGTGGTTTTAGAAAGGCTATTTTGTAGTATTTTTTTATATTTAAAACCAGATCGATCGATAAAAAGTTTGCCCTTAGAAGTTTCAAGGGCAGTAATCGAGCTATTGCTGCTTTAAAGAGGTAGCTGACCCCCAGTAATTACCCCTATGACTCCACATCCCCCCTCCCAAATTGCGGCCCTGGGTTAGTGGATGAATAGGCTTTATTTTGCGCCGTCAAACGAAAATCGCAAAATTGGCGTGGCGCGTTTCATCCTGAGTCAGGATGGTAACTGTGGAATTTGACAATAAAATTAACTGTGGGATTTCTCGAATATTACCCGAGAAATTCCACTGTTAATTCGGCGCGTTTCACCCTGAGTCAAGATGGCGCACTTTTTAACTGAGCCTGAGTCAGATTTCTGCGCTTCTGGTGCTACTTATTTCAAGATGGTTCAAATACCGCCTAGCCCCTTAAAGTCGGAAAAAAATAAAAAGTTCAAGTGGAGACTTATGAATAAACCATGAAATTTTTCAAACAACGAAGAAATTTTCTTTCAGAAAGTATTAAAGACACATTCTTTGCCAACTTCCTGAATAGTTAAACTCAAGTGCTAAACACACTTGAATTATTGAGCATATTTTAGTAGATGTAGCAAGTTAAGTAAGCTTGTCCAATTTTGTGCAAATCCCAGCTGTAAACATTAACTAATGTGTATTTCTTTGTTAATTAATTTTCTTTAATTAATTTTTTTCTAAACTTGCAAATTTTAAAGTCTTCTGAGGCCTTTTCCAAATAGCTGCTTTACTTGGCGACGCAATTTAAGAAACGGAAAATGTGGCCACCATCAGGATGGAGAGAGGAACGGCTCGAGTACAGAATCCTTCCTAGTCCAAAAACCTGCTCAGACCTTTTTTTGCGTTTCGACTACTCTAATGTAAATTAAAGGTATTAAAAACTATTGGGAAAAAACTTTCCAGAAAAAAAATTGACTAAAAATCGACTTTTTGCCAGTTTTGGAAGGTATTCAAATAACTCTTTTGGTGGTTTTACTACTTTTTCCTCGCGGGTAATGGCAAAAAAGTGTGGGAATGCCTTTATGATAAATAGTATTACAGTCGAGTTTTGATATAACGACACCCCTCGTGACCAAGCTTAGGTGTCGTTATATCGGGGGTTTCGTTAAATTGGGGGTAAGTAATTTTACCAAGATAGTGAACCGAAAATCAACTTTTTTAACACCTAATATCAAATACGTGATGAGAAGTTCAACACGTACAATTAGAACAATACTTGTTAGTTTTTTTTGCTTTTTTGAATTTCTCAGCTCATAACAAAAGAATTTATACAAGGTTTCACTGCCATTAATAATAGTGTAATGCTACTTAAATGCCCAAATGGTTACTATTTTAGTTAACAACACATATCTGTTGTAGAATAATTATATGAATGTTAAACGAGACTGACGATACATTAAATAGTTATGGTAGGAGGGGTAGGTAACGACTAAGAAAACAACCATTTCATGTTGGGAATTGGAAAAACTACAAAGCAATTTTAACGTAAAACTTCCACGCTGTTCAGCAAACCATGAATTTTGACATCGGAATCGTGTTCAGCGTAGTCGATTTGCTTATAAAACTGTTCTTGGAATTAAAGGTTACTCTCAAATTTCAAATTCCGCTCGAGTCAACAAACATTAGATTTATATGAACATTCAGTCTTTGAATGTTTGTTGTCTCGAGCGGAATTTGAAATTTGACAGTAACTTTTTAATTTCAAGCGCAGTTTTATAAGCAAATCGACTACGCTGCACACGATTCCGATGTCAAAATTCATGGTTTGCTGAACAGCGTGGAAGTTTTACGTCAAAATTGCTTTGTAGTTTTTCCAATTTCTAACATAAAATGGCTGTTTACTCAGTCGTTACCTACCCCTCCTACCACAACTATTTAATGTATCGTGTAGGGCAGACTGTGAGATTTCTTATGGTATAAAATTTAGCTCGGTGCAGACAAATAAACTTTGAGATGCAATCTTTTTTGGAAAAAAAATTGAATTCTCAAAAATGAAGGTTGATAATGAAGTCAAAATCGTAAATAGAGTATATATGCAATAATCCGGCATACTCAAAAACTCCTATCAGCAACCATAGATTTACTTTTACAAAAAATCACTCTCAAGACTGGTTATTCTTCTTTTATTTATCTTCTTTTTTTGTCATTCTCATGTCAGCAGCTAAACCCGGAACTTGTTGTCAACCAAGATTGATGTGTTGTCCACTATACGAATTTTTCCAAAAAGAGTTGACTTTAATTGGCTAATAATTGCTGCTATAAAGCGGGGGATTTACAAAGCATGGTGTGCAGATTAACAGCTAACAGCCTCTGATTTATTGATGTTTCCGCATGACCATTTGTTTTATGGCTTGACTTTTCGCATTGCTTCTTTTTATTTTGTTTTATCAACTTGGCCACAACATCAATAAAATAAACCTTTGGATGGTGGTTCACACTGCTGGCAAAATAAAAAGAGGAAATTCTAAACATCTGCTTTTGCTGGTCTAAAGACCAATCACTAGATTTACTTTGCTAACTGAAATCCCAATTAGACAATATTTTTTAAAAATAATTCACTTTTTTATTGCTCGTTGTTTTGTTTTAGATATACTAAGTGAACATCGATGTTGTCAATTTTGAAAACCCCAAACTCAAGTTTGATCCTAGATCAAGTTTAAAATTTACAACCAATATTAACAACAGAATTTTAAAATTTTGGGTTTTTCAATACTTTACTACCCTTTTTATCCAAAATGCTTTGGCTTCCTGAGATCCCAACAACTTTGATTTCAATGAGAAATATTGAATGAGACCAAACTTTCTTGTGCGAGTGAAAAACAATCCCGCAAAATAACCCCCCCCCTGTTAGACCGACTCCAAAGAAAAATATTTGTTATGCGATCAAGTAAATTGAACCTCTTTATATTGGACACCTTAAGCTTAATTTCGTTTGTGAGCAAAGAAGCTAAAGGATTCTACGCCAATTTTAATTGCCACAATAAAGAGGGGAGCCGTTTACATCGATGGCGCAGTGAATCGTAGCGTTTGTGTTTTATGGCCCAAAATGCCTAGTGGCACGCTAGTTATATTTTGGCATGTTTGACCAATGTGTAGGGGTAATTGGGGTCGCTGATTATAAAACAGCCAAATTACTTCGATAGTCTTTCCATAATCTCTTGCTTCATTGCATCCATATTGCTAAAAATAAAGTGCTGAAAGCAAAATGCACATCCAAGAAAAAACCTAAGCCTAAGCCTATTCAAATAAGCCTATTCGAAAACCAATCGAATTTTAAAAAAACCATAGGGGACCAAGGCAAAATTTTCACGTTTTTACACATTTCTTTAGTCTCGTACTCAAAATTTTTCTTTCTGTCGGAAAATCCTCGCGGCTAACTAAGTAAATCGACTATGGGCTGCAATGATAAAACTTTCAGAAATGCCGTGAGCGAGTTGACAGTTCGCGCGGGTCCCTTGTAAGTGGCTTTTAACCCCAACCCCCCCATTTTTAACCGCTACCATAGAGTCGATCTTGTTTGAGAAAATTAGCCTGTTTAAGCAGTCCCCTTAAAATAAACCAGCTTGACATAGTAAATTTTAGGCGCCTCAATATTTCTGTTTTAATTTTTACTGAAAATATTTTCAAATTTGTTTTCCGGAACCTCTGCTTTCCGGTGAGTGCTCAAACCTTCCTCACTACTTAAAAAACTTAGTCAATAACGATAAATGTGTGTGACATTCCAGAAAATGTACAATTTCCTACCCGAAAAACTTGTTGACTTTTCCCACCATTCCTATAAGTTATATATTGCTGGCAGAAAACCAAAAACAAAGTCTTTTTCTGGCATGGACTTTGAGATGAGCTACTACAGTGGAGTAAAAGAAGTGCTTAATCGGCTTAGGAAAGATTTGGTTCAGCCTCAAAAGTGTGCCCATCTTCTTTGTTAGGCCTAAAAATAAGAGGGAAGTTCTCAGGCCTTACACCCATAGCTTATATCCTCCGAAGCTAATAGTTTTGGACTCTATTTTTTAATTTTTAATATTTTTCCCCGACTTTATAAAACTGTAAAATTACCAAGAGCTTTTTTGAAGTAATTGCAATGCAGAACGCTATAAATCTTAAACTATTTATTTAGTTCATTCATTTATTTTATTAAATCATTTAATTTTCTCAAACAAATGCATTCACGGGCAGAAAAAGATTGCGCAAATTCACATTGCTCAAAGTTCAAATTTCGCAAATGAAGATTTCGCAAATGCGAATTGCGCTAAAATCAAATTGCGCAAATGCAAATACTGCAACTATTTAGGGTAATCATTTTTCTTGGAACAAATATACTTTTTTTGAAACAAATTTTACTCTTTTTAGGGCAAATTTTTATTTTGACTGATTTTATTAAATTTTCTCATCTTTTTTTAAAAGTGATACAAACATCATGTAGGCCAACCCCACAAAAGGGCAATGTTCTGAATGGGCGATGTTCTTGGCTTCTGCAATGGTAGTTACTTTTTTAGATTGCTTTTTTCTCTTTGGAATTGTAATTGGCTGATTGTTTTAGATCTGTTGCGCTACATATTTATAACCGCCTGGGAAAATGCTCCGTCTATTCTTTAAGTTGACGCTGTTGGTTCCAATCGCTTCGATGCTTTTTTGTGGTGTCAAGAACGAAGTACAGATTACAGTGCTCATTAAACCCAATAAACGGGGAGCTTTTGATGCGAACACTGAAGTAAAGGTGATAAATTTTCTGTCATGAATTGTATTTAAAGGCATGATCTATCAATTATAAGTTTACAGGATGAGTCTGTTTGATGCTGCTCTTATTCACTCGGGACGCAGCTAAAGTAAACTTGAAGTGCCAAGACCAGACTCCAAAAGAAAATTGAAAACGCTCCATCTGCACAGCGCGGCAACGACGCTAAGTGAAGATGCAAGTCAGTCGAAGTTGCTTGCTCGACATAACTATTTATCTGCGGCCGATACAAGGTACTTCAAAATCTGGTCTTTGTGTCACTCTGTGTAACACGATTCTTACATTTAGGCGGTTTGCAATAAAGCTGAGCCTTGCGCGTTGTGAAAGCATTGCAAAATGGTAGGATAAGCAGAATTGGATGATTCGCTTAAGAAAAAGAAGAAATCGCCTGGTAAAGAAACCTATTATCTGTAGTGTCTGTATCTAAAACCAGCTGTTGTTGAATAAAATGTTTGTCTAATTTATGACTTGCTATGCATGGAAGAGTTGACAATGATTGGATGTTGGATTTGAATGGCCTGGAGATGATGATAGATTTAATTGAAATGGTAGAGGGTATGAATGTGGAATAGTATACTTGTGAATGATTAGATGTTGTATTGTGAAAGCTTGAAGCTAACTGAAGGTTGGATTGTAAAGGCCAGAGAATGATTGTATATTAGATTGTAAAGGCATGCGGATGATAGCAGTAGTAATTGAAAAACTCTGAAGATGATTTATTGTTAGACAGTTAAGGCGTAAGAACTATCGAGGTTGTTGTATTAGAAAGGCCCTAAAAGTGATTGGAGTGTCCATAACAAAGATGGCAGAAGTTATCTGAAGATGGTAGAAATTCAGAGTGGAAAGACCCAAATGAGGATTGAACGTTGGATTATAAAGAGTTGAGGATGTTTTAATTCCTTATTGTAAGGGTTGAATATGATTAAATGTTAGATTGTAGAGGGTTTTATGCCTCTGGAAGATTGGAGGTTGGATTGATGGATTAGATTGTAAGAACGGTGAAGGCATAAAGATGATTGAATCATCAATTGGAAAAGTCTTAGAATGGTAGATCTCTCTAATTTTAATAAAATCATAGTACTATTTACATTCGCGCGATTTAAAATTGGCGCGATTTACACCGCCGCAATATGATTTCGGCGCAATCTGCATTTGCGCAATTTGAACTTTGCGCAATGTGAATTTTCGCAATTTCGCTGCCCGAATTTTTCAATTTACAGTCTATTATCGATACAACGTCACCTCTAAGCCCCTACGGTCTGACATTTTTTTACCACAATTTTTGTGATTTTTTGGCAGTTTCCTTTGGTTGGTCTTGTCCGAAAAATCGCAGTCGTTTCTAAAATAGTTCTAAAATTATTTTTGCCAATAAGACCCATGTATTATTATATAAGGACACACTTTTTTGAAAATTGGGTGTCCTTATTTAAAGAGACGTGGGTCTTTTTTGCAATGCTGTTGTTGCTATTGTCACAAATGACTGGTAAAATCACAACCTTTGCAATTTTTTAGACCACATCAACTAAAAACAACGGAAAAAAGGATATGACCCTAGGCGGGATCGAGCCAGTAGGTGTCGTTATGTCGAGAGTTGGCTGTATCACTTTTGTTACGAGCATTTATTAGAGAAAATACGCTATGTTTGCAGTGTGTCCCAAAATTTTCTCACTTTTTTCTTAAAAATAAATATATAATAATATACATGTATAATTAAAATAAAAAACTCCGAAAAAATTATTGTCGTAGCTTACCTATAATTTTAGAAAATAGATAAATAATTTTTTTTGCAGTTTCACCGGTCCGAGAAGTGGTCTGCTAAATTATTTTTTCTGCTTCGAGCTAAAAAGTTTAGTTGTAGAAACAGAAGTGATTGTTATTTTTGCCTAAACTGTTGATTATATAAAAAAATTGCTGGATTCTAAAAGCACATTTCCGTTTATATTCATGAACTTTTATTAAGCACTGCAGATGGGCCAATATTATTGGACTACTACTAGCAGCGCTATATTAATTGATTGTCCGAGCGAGCATATGTGTAGCTACTGTTGTAAAACCAATAGGTTTGTTCAGCTTTTTTTTTTCAAAAGCAAAGCAGCTTTTAGCAATGACAAAGACAACAATTTTTTTATTTCATAATACTAATACTTTTTAGATAATAGTGTGAATACCATAAGCTGTATTGTTGATGGGTGATCTGTCTTGGTGGTCAGAAGCATCTTGGGTTCAGGTATTTTATAGTCTTTCACATCTTTTTACAGTCGAGTCCCGCTAACCCGGCACCCCAATAACCTGGTACTTTTTAAAAATTTTAAGAATGGCTGGCAAAGAAAATCAACAAAGTTTACCCCCAATAACCCGGCACCCAAAACCTGCACTTATAACCCGGCACCCCAGTAACCTGGCACCGTAAGACTGGTCTCGTCAATAAAAATTACCCCCAATAAACTGGCATCTATCATAGTTTACAACATTTTTCAATTTGCGTCAATTTTTCTGTATGCAGTAGGCCCCAGTATTCAAAACTATACTCAACATCTTCTTGTTAGTGTGACCTTTTCCATTAGTGGCCCTCTTTTTCCCTTCCTCCCTATACAACCGTTTACCCCTCTTAAAATAGTTGAATAAAGGGTGATTATATAGAGGGTCGATTAAGGCCCGATAAAATAATACCACCGCTAACCCGGCACCCCCGCTAACCCGGCACTTTTTGCCGGTCCCAGTGGTGCCGGGTTATCGGGACTCGACTGTATATAAATAAAGAAATAAATACTTGTTTTAGGGGACAGCTTGTTACCACGAGCCCAAAGTTCACGACCATGAACTCTATTTTCAGTTGATCAACATAAACTCTTATGTGTTGTTGCCCTTAGCTATACTAGGGCTCTTTTTTAACGCTTCCGCCTTAGTAAGTCTTGTTTATTGAGGAACTACTTTTTTGGCGAATGAAAGTTAACAAAAATTACATTTTGACTAATTTTAAAGAAAAATTCATTTTATCTAGTACTTATTTCCATTTTAAATTTGAAAATCTTTTTGACACCAAGGTCCAAAAGTAAAAAGGATTTGGGGCTCAAAAAAGTTATGAATCTTTTTAAAAAGTACAATTGCCATCCCTGCTTTTCACCTTTATTTTCAACCTTTTTTAAAAATGAAAACACTTTCAGGAAGCGCTGCTATTGTAATTTCTAAAAAAAGATATCATTTATTGCAACATTTTTAAAAATGAAAAACAAAAAATTAAAAAGTACGAACCAATTTTTTTTTGACTTGCTCATATTTTTTCCTATTTGTGAGTCATTTTTTAAAGTCGTTGACACAAATGATACCTTTAGAACTGACGGCACTTTTATAGTTCTACCCCATATCGTATTTTTCAAAAAGTGACCCAAAATCACCCCCAAACTCATTTTTTCTGCTCAACACGATAAAAGAAACATTTCTAAACTATTATTGATTTTTTTTCCGCTAAAAATATCTCATTGTATTTAACAAAAGTTTTATGTAAAATATACGTTTGTATTCTAAGTAAACATTTCCAAGTGAACATTTTTAGTTAAATAAAGGTAAAAAGGAATATGTTGAACATAGTTTTGAATACTGGGGCCTACCGCATAAAGAAACTCTGGAATACATACTTTTTTATGCATCCAGAGTCCCTTTTGAGTGATTTGTGTCTAAGGTATGTGGGTGTGCGCATCCCAAACCCAAGAAATGACATTCCGAGCAAGACTCTTGAGCATACATGCATTCAGAGAGTCTTTTTGCTCAGCCTCAGCAAGAAAAATGTGATAAATCCACTAAAAATGACCCAAAAATACCTAAAAATACCATTTATCCATAAAAAGTGAAAGACGAAAATTTTTCACGAAATTCAAATTTTTTAAATCAAAAACAGTTTAGAAATGTTTCTTTTATCGTGTTGAGCAGAAAAAATGAGTTTGGGTGCGATTTTAGGTCACTTTTGAAAAATCAGAGTATGGTGGGGGGGTGGTAGGCACTATAAAAGTGCCGGACATTTTATAAACCAGTATCGTCGGTTTTTGCGTATCTTTTTAAAATTACTGATAAAAAGGCCACTGATAAAAGAACAGGTAGTTTTAGATCTGCCTGTACAGTCCTCCTAAAATCACTTCCGGTGTGTTTATTTATCTGAAGGCTTTGCTCATTCTGGACCACTTGCATATCATTATCTCTTCTGCCACCTTCCTGCTCCCCCAACTTTGTGACAGCCATCACTCCAAGGAGCACACCTTTTACAAGTGAGTTGGAAACTTCAATTCTTCTTACAAAAATGTAAAATGTCATATAAAAGCAGCAGAATAAACATTTAATTTAGGTTGTGCATGTTTGAAAGGCGTTTTTTGAAGTACACACTACCAAGGTTGGAAAGCACTATAAATATATTACATGTCTGGACTATTGCCTCCCTGTCCGCACATCGATATTGGAAGGTTGGTAGTGCTTGATGTGCTTTATTAATGAAGAAACACCAAAAGTTCAAAAAATAACGACTCACCAACCACACAAAGTGGGATTTAGTTTTTTGCCTCTGTCCACTATTTCAGATTTTACGTGCTTTTGAAACAAGCTTTTCACTATCCATATTTAAAATTATTTTGTTGGCTTGAATGTCTTCTACACATTGTGCTTTCCGAAAATAAGTAATAATAACTTATTGTAAGATAGAGCTCGAAAACTGTTTGAAATCGGCTGCAGGTGAGCAGGTTGACTAAGCCTAAGCGAAAATTTTCGCCCATATCCATCTACTTTCTTTGTCCATTCGCATTAGTTTTGAGCTCCTCTACAAAATGAAAAAAAAACCGGCACTAATTGGATATACACCCCACCCCCTTCCTCCTCCATGATCAACTTTTTTTAAAGTGTTCCTAAACATCCCTATATCGACTCAAAATCACCTCAGGAGTTCAAAAGGAATCTGGTCCACAAAAATTTGGGTTTTAAGGCCACTGTTGCATCTTTGAGCCAATGAAAATTTGGTTTATAGGGACACCTAAAAGGACCCTGTGGTGGAAAGGGACTGAAAAGAGGCCACTTTTAAATAAAATAAAAAGGAAGATGTTGAACATAGGGCAGGTATATATCCAAATACAGTCAAATTATGCCTATCAAGAAAAAACAGCTCGAAAGTTTTCCTTGTAAAATAAGAAAGTTAAGTTGCTTTAGTAAAATAAAGAAAAAAACTTGAAAAATAGCACACGACAGCCCATAAGTACTAAAATTTTTAGGTTATGCATAAAATTGTACTCAGTTTTCGAAAAACTAATAACATTTATATAACAAAATATATACATAGCAAAAAATAAATTCCATAATTTTTTAGATATCTCGACCAGTAGTTTCTCGTTTTAAAGACACTGCTAGCAGAGCTCGTTATGTGCTAGTGTTAATGTTTTTAGCCTTGCTACTCTACCGAGTCCCCATCTTTGTATTAGAACTACAGATAAAATGGATGCCTATATTCAGGATAAATAGGCGTCCGCAAACCACAGAGGTAAGTATTGTTAAAATAATTAAGAAAAATTGGACCCTAGTATAGAATACCCCCCCAAAACTTATGCCTTCTAAAACTTAAGTAAAGAGCACCCAAATATATGTTCCAGACCCCAGAAAAAGTGCGTAAAACACTTATTAGTCACAACTTCCATACGCTGGCCTACCCCTAAGCCTAAGGGCTAAGCCTAAACTTGTTGTTCCAAAGGGTAGTTACAACGATTTTTAGAAGGTCTAATTTGGGGGGGTATTCTATACTAGCGCCAAAAATTGAATAGTGACTTTCAGTTGCTATCACCATATCGAATAGCTTATCACTCATTTTTTGACCCAATTATGTCCAATTTCCTGCCTTTTATATGGATGTGCATCTTTAGTCTGTTGACACTGTGTGAAATAGCCAAAAGTAGGCATTTTGCATACGCTCAATTCAGCATTGACAGCGGAAGTAGCAGCACAAGAAGGTCTAGCTATTCTAGGTATATACTAAAAGAACTTTAGTATTTTTTGTTAGTTTAAGTTTTGATATTTAAGCGAGCCACTTAAAACATTCCGACGAAGAGGCGATGGAATCAGACAAAAACAGGAGCTCAGAGCTACAATTTCCATAATTTTAATTATTGGGCTGTATCTGCTGTTCCACTCTCTTCAACTTTATAATGTGGTCAGGAAATGGCAGTTGTTGGTGCAAAAAAGTGTCCAACAAGGTCAGTACGCTATAGTTACTAGCCCAAATTACCAAAAATGATGTTATTTCATCGTTTTTGGAGCAGTTCTTCACTTGGGAAGAGGCTTTTTCTGTAAACTATGAATAGGGCTAAAACGTCTCCTACGTAAACAAAATTTGATTTTTTATGCGATTTTTAATAATCCCGTTTTCTTACTAAAAATACAGTTTTCAAAAAATTGTCTCTTAAATTTGACTTTTGGCTTTGGTCCCCCGAGGCAAACTAACCCGAAAAAAATACCGAAATACATTAAAAAGATGGAATTTGAACGTAGTTTCGTTAACCGGGGGCTGCTGCAGTAAGTATCTCTGGTATTCACATTGTTTTTATGCATCCAGAGTGCCTATCGAGTAATTTGTGTCTAACGTATTTGAAGTTCAGTCTTCTATGTGTGCATATCTCAACCGCAAGTCCCCAAGCCCTCTGCTTAAAGGGATAGAGACGCAAGACTCTTGATCATACATGCACATTCGAACGGATGAAATAGCTACTGATGTTTTATTATGAACTTCTTCAAATCTCTTTACTTTTTAGCAAACCCTCAATTCTGACACCTGAGGCATGCTCAGCTCAGTCAATGTACTTTTAAAACTGCTATTAACTTTTTGTTTTTTCTCAATAAACTGCAAAACAATTATCATTTTTGATATTTATCTTGATATATCAATTTTTTGTGCTCTTCCTGTCTGTGTATTCAAATTTTGATTTTTTTACGCCAAAAACTGAATTTTTAAGGCATTTAAAAATAGGTGCAAAATTGACGATTTTTAAGCAGAAACAATTCTGGCCGTTTGCGAGGGCGAACCTTGATACTTTTAAGGCGAGGAGGTAGCACAAAGGAAGGCTACTATGATGCACAAAACATTTTTGATTTATACTTTCTCATCAATGAGATAAACACATTTTCAGAAAAAAATAGGCGAGTTACTAATCTTAGCTGTAAATAATAGCTGAAAACGTTTTTTTTTTGAAAAAATTAGCGCAATGAATAAAGCTCTCAAAAGAGGTATAAGTTGCCTTATAACAAACATATAAAAAGTGTTGAAAGAGAAATATAAAAAAATTATGTGGGTCGAAAAGACCCACTTAGTAGTTTGACGGTCAAATTATTAAAGTCACATTCAAATTTCAAATTCCGTTCAAGACAATAAATATTTGATTTTCAAAAAAAATAAATATTTATTGTCTTGAGCGGAATTTGAAATTTGACAGTGACTTGAAAAATCTAAAAGCGGTTTTAAAGATAAATCGACTACGCTGAGCACGAATCTGGTGTTAGAATATAGAATTTACTGAAAGGTGAAGAGATTCGAAGAAGTTCTTAATAAAACTTTAGAAGCCTTTTTACCCGTTCGAATCCCTCGTGTTTCGGAATTTTTTTCAGCCATCGTGTTCACTGTGAAATTGTGCATCAAACGCATAATTTAGTACACATAGCCTTTTCCGTGTTAAAATCTCTTTTTGGCAAGCCCGGGCAGAATACTCAATATACAATTTAGTTCACCAAAATTAGTTAAACTAGCATTTGTATGAATGCAATTTTAATCTTATTAATTAAGAACCGACTACATCCAATCTCATATAAGCAATGTGCTTTCTATGCTTTCAGGTAATTTTTGTCTTTTGGATTTTTTCTTGTCTTGACACCATGGTTACTTACTTCAGCATCAGTGAATGCATTTGTATTTATTGCTTTCACCAACAGACTTCGTTTGTATGTGCAAATGCTGATAAGAAAAACGTCCAGATCACTTTCATCAACTCACTCAAATGATCCACCAATAAGTCCTAGGACAATAATTTCTACTGACCCTATGCTTTCAGATTTTAATGATAATGTTATAATTTAATTTTTTCCGTTTTACAATTAAGTGATAATATAGTTTACAAGAATGTGGTAATAAATTTACATCAAAAAGTTTTTCTCTATTTCCGATAATGTCAGAGCAATCTTGGGCTCTATATTGGGCTCATTTCATCCTAATTTTTTTAAGCTCAAACTCGGGGTTTTAGGCCTTAGGCAAGGGTAGGCCAGCGCATGTTAGGGCAGGAGATTTAATTCAGAGCTTAGTTCAAGCTGGATTTAGATTTTTAGTTAGGATGAAATGAGTTGTGATGAAACGAACCGTATCAAGTGGTATCCAGGTAGTGGTGCCAGTGTCGAATATTGTGAGAAATAGGGAGGGAACTCTATATTATTATTATTATTATTTATTTACGCACATAACTTGCAATCCATCTCGTATTAGTTTTCACATTCCATAATAAAAAGCAAAATGAAGCAAAGAGCATATTTCAGAGATTACAACAGGACAAGCAAACGCAGCAAAGGAAGCAAAGAACAAAATATGTGTATAAATTTTAGTCAAGCAATATAGAGCTAGGAGATCTGCTGGGCAAGCAATAGGGCATATATTTTTACACCAACACCAGCTTCATAATATATACGCATCGCCTAGGTTACTGTTTCAGTTAAAGTTAAAGTTAAGAGCCAGAGCCGGAGCGAAATTTTCTAAAACCCGGAGGCTGAGCCAAATAAGGAGAAATTTCTTGAAAGACTCAGAGCCAAGCCAGAGCCAAAGCTATATATTACAAATTTTATAGCTAGAATCAGACCCGGAGCACAAATTTTAAAAGTTTGGAGCCAGAGCCGGAGCGTGAAAATTCAATCTCCCCATTATAGACCCCATTGAAAATTGATAGACTTTTATAAGTAATTACCTTGAAAATATAATCTAAATTTTTTTAACACTAAGTTAATTAGTGTTCAGAGATCCTGTCTAGTATGTCAAATGCGCATTATTTCTGACTTTAAAAAGTGCAACACAGCATAATCACAGACAGTATATAAATTCATCCTATTTATACTAAAAACATAACCAACTTTTAACAAAAAAGTCGGCACACTTAGACCCTACCCCACCCAGCCAAAATTCGCTTTGGTCCCCCCTGTTGATTTTCTGATTAAAATTGACTGGGTGGGGTAGGGTTAAATTTAGCCAAAAATATATATAAAGTGAACAAAAATATTTTATGAATTGAAATGTATCCTATGCGAGAAAAATTACACAGCATTTTCATGTAGTATATTCACGTTAAGAGAGCATTCACCACCCTTTTCCCACCAATCTACTATGTTGGGGATCGTCTTCCTTTTTTTCTCTACTGCAAATTGGCAAAGTTGGCAAAATGGACTTATAGCACCAGATTTTTTGTAAACTTTTGTCCATTCAAAATATCTGAACAACATTTATAAAAAAAATTATTTTGTCAAAAATAACATACTTAAGGTATTGATCAAAGTTTTTCTGCAGGTATAACAAATGATCAGCCAATTCTTTAGGTCCTTTGAAGTCATCAGCTGCTATGTAAGAGTTGTTCGGAAAGTTAAGACCAATCAAAGGCTTTTTGCTTAAAACTACGGGCACAGTAAGTCGTTTGACGTTCCAAAACTTTTCTGTCACATAATGCTTGCAAAGTGAGTTTTCAAAAGCCAAGTAGAATAGGTGATCATCTAAAATCGATCCAGACTTTTATTTTTTCTTATTTAAATTCAGCTCAATACAATAAACATTTGATTATCAAATTTGAATAATTAGTCTTGAGCGGGATTCAAAATTTGGCAGTGTCGTTGGCATTCCAAGGACAGTTTTATAAGCAAACCGATGACGCTGAACAGAGCTTATGGTTTGGTTAACAGAAAAAAAGATGGAGCAATTTGTGTTACAATTTATTCACTTATTTCACATATTTTTTAAAGGATTCTGTGAGAAGGACCCGTAGCGTATACACATGGGGACAAAGGTTTGTCTTCTTTCTGTTGTTTTTTGATTCTGTTCTTGCTGGGCGTTTTAGCATTGCGATCCACTGCTCTGAATTCACGGCGATATCTCTTCTGGAAGCTGGCGACGCTCTCTCTCTTCGATGAACCATTCGACGCATTTTGCTCGCTATTCTGCATTGTAAGGCATCTGAAAAGAGACAATTTTTAAAAAGCAAAATTTTCAGCAACCATAACATGACAACAAAAAACGTGTAGTACCATTCGATTTGCTAACGTCTCGTCTTTCGAATGAAAAAAATTCGACGTAATGTTGAAAAATAAAAAAGTTATGGCGAAAATTCATAGGTCCGTTTATAATGCGCTACCCTGTATCTCGTTATTTTGAAAATAAAAATTTACTTATGGCTTCTTCAAAGCAATTTCTTTCTTTACACAAATGGTTGCTGCACTTTCCATACTCAGACAAAGTTAAATGTTTTTTTAGCTCTGTGATGTAATCTTCTCTGTGTGACGGCGTCTTGCAGTTAGACACAAACTGAACGACTAACTTTTTCTTGCTTTTCAACTTTATTAATACCTTAATTGATATTTGTGATGATAAATTCGTTCTTTAATAATTTTACCTCATCTTCTTGCCATATATCATTCAACTCAGTAGTTCCATTAATAATTTTTTGAAAAGAGTTATATGGCAAAAATATATCACTGTCTTTTCTATATGTCATTGATATATTGAAGAAGTCAGGCGGCACACGTTTATAGTTTGAATCAGAGTGAAAAGGTGACTCGATTATAAAAACACATTTAGTTGGTCTGGGTTTCTAGGTGGAAGGTCATCTTCATTGAGATTTCTAGGGTGAAATATGACAATAGAAGCATGATTAATATCTCTAAAAAAAATTTAAAGTGTATTTTTGATTAAAAAAGGCTGTAAGTGTAAATTTGTCAGGGTACCGTATATGGTTCATTTGACAGACAGCCTAGTTATACTAGACAGACTAGTTTTAGAGATATGTTTTGTTGAGAACCCGGTGTTGAAATGTAAATAAGATTTGCAAATTTATTTCTCCCATTCATACTGGGTTTTTTTGAAAAATCACGCAAAATCATCCCTAGCTAATTTTTTCTGCTCAAAAAGATAAAAGAAACATTCCTAAAAAATTTTTGAATTAAAAATTTGAATTTTATCAAAAAAATACCTCCCACCGTTTACAGGTAGATACTCTTTCAAAAATATTTTTGACCAGATTTTAGCCTTTTTCAAGCCAAATGTAGGTAAAAGTGATAGAGCATCTCAACTCGAAGCCCCTGCGCCCCCGAAGGGGGCACATTTATCAGGAAGTCGACGTCCAGATCAAACTCTTTGTAATGAGCATCAACCATATCGATATGAAGACTGCGAATTCTCGCTGCGAACCTCAAACAAAATAATCATAACAGATTCACAGTCGACTCTTTCTTTAACGTACACTCTATATAACGCACCCCTCTCTATAACATACTCCTAAGGTCGGTCCGTAGGGGAAAGTTCTAGAGAGAGAGAGTTAACTGTGTCAGTCAATGATGTAAAGCCCAAATAATTTACAAAAGAACTCACAAGATTGTCGTCAAGAGAAATGGAGAAGGAAGCCGGGACCAAAAACATCGACTCACCAAATCGCGCAGATTGAACGGATTGGAAGCGCTGACTTTGAGCTTCGTTTTTCACGACAGCATAGCGATTGACCTGAACAATAAAATACAATAATCAACATGTGAATGACCGGCTGTAAAAACACCTTGTAGTCGGTCAAACTGATGACTAGATTTAAAGATAACAAAATTGTCATTGGGGACAGTGTATACGAGAAAAGTGAGAGTGTGAGTGAAAGTGAGAGTGCGAGTGAAAATGTTACATTTTTCCCATTGTGGGCAGAGTGGGAGTGAGAGTGAAAGAGCTCTATTGGGGACGCAGCTTAAAAGGTGAGAGGCAGAAAAACTTTTTTGTTGAGCAGGGGTGATTTTGGGTCATTTTTTTAAAAAATCCGAGCATGGGGGGACTAGAAAAATTTCTAAAAAAATTAGCGTATTAATATTTTTTACCTCTCTCTATTATCTGAATAAACACATTCATAAGGACACTCAGACTGATTGAAAGGGACAATTGATAATCCGTTGCCATATTTCGCATTTACTAAACTGTCCAGCAAAGGTTTTCCGAAAAATGTTGTCCAAGCCAAAATAATTGGTTTGTTAGCTGTTTTAACCGGATCAAATACAGATATACCATAGTAGTTGGAAAACTATAAACCTTGTTTAAATGATTCTGTTAAAAAATGACAAAAATTCTACCGAAAAAAGAGTACTAAAGTAGAATAATATTGCAATTACAATGAGTAAGCATAATATTTTTGAAAAGCCAAAGAAATCGTTGTGCATTTTTTGTAAATGACTGACCAATTTTTGTCCAGTATCATTAAATAGTTTGATGCAAACCATTTTTGGTTTGTTTGTCATAGATACTACAAAATTAATCTAAAAAGAACTAAAAAAATATTCAAATCCTCTTGTTTCTGCCGAACAATAACACAAAGTTTAACAGATACTGAATTTAATCCTAAATAGTTTTTTTTCAATCATTTGTTTTTATTTTGACCAAAATTTGACTTTTTGCATAAGGGATGAAAAACATCAAGATTTTAGTCAAATTTTCGTCATTTTTTCTCGAAAAATAGATTTTTTATGTAGCAAAGTACAAGAATACAACTGCACAACTAGTTCATCGTTCTAAACAGATATAAATCACTTAGTGGTAATTTAAACTTTATTTATAAAATTTTATGAAACTAATATTATGATTTAAAAATATTATATTAACAAAACCTATTTATAATAGTGTTGAGAGAAAAAGAGAAACATACGACAAAACAACCATTTAACAACCCCCTGTAA
Source organism: Ditylenchus weischeri (assembly GCA_029231635.1). Lineage (NCBI taxonomy): Eukaryota > Metazoa > Nematoda > Chromadorea > Rhabditida > Anguinidae > Ditylenchus > Ditylenchus weischeri. The sequence goes on along the minus strand of JAMRYI010000781.1, from coordinate 52,529 downwards.
ACAAGTGCCAATCGTTTATCAATTAAAAGAATGGATTTATTTCGGTATACACCTCTAACTAAAGTTTGTTTAACACCCCACTCAAGTTTATTAGCACTTGAAAGCCTGTTTGTGCTCAAAGCAGCGTTGTGTTCAGAATTTCGTGCTGAACAAGATATTAGAAGGAATTTCTCTCTGGAAAAGTGCTCTTGGTGGTTCATCCACGTACTAATTGTTGGACACTTCACAGTTAGGGGTTGTTTTGGTTCTTTGATCATAAATTTTTATTCCAAAATGAAATTATGTTGTTGAAGCTTTTATCTGGTGCAGAATTTAATGGGCTTTTAAGTAAATGTAAGCTCACTCGGGTTAGCTGCCGTATAACATGCGAAAATTCTCAGCATTCTTCAAAGATCTTGTAAAACAAAAATTTAGTTCTTTTCTTAATGCCAAATACTCCTTGCTATAGTCAAGGAATTTAAATTTTCAGAACTTATCTGCAGCAAAAAGCGCAAATTCTGCGCATCTTTTTAATACCAAATGAAACATCAAACCTACGTAAAAAGTCATGCAGAGATTATCCAATTTGTTGGAATCTAGCAGGATTGCTGCATGGACAGCTTAGGTGTCTTGAACATGTGTCCCGAGTCGCAAATAACATGACTTAAAATGAGACATATTGAAAAAATGTTTTTTTTTGAATTGGCGGAGTATTTTTCGTCTTTCCATTCAACATTTACAGTGTAATTTACACTGTGTAGCTCTTTAATTTATCTGTTGTGAAGCTGTCTTTATTGTTTGTAACAAATTTATGATTGATTGATCGATATTTAATTGATGGTTTATATAGGTACTTCAATCTCAAAAGGAAATAAGCCACTGTCTTGGTGCTAGACTTACTTCAACCGATTGTCAGAGAAGAACGGAAAAGGAAAGGAAATTATTGTCGGCTATTGCAAGTTCTGTAGTGCGCGGTACGTTGATAATGCAACTAATATGGAAAAGCATCTTGTGGTTTCATTCGATTTAAATGTAATGTGCTTAGTCAGGATTGCAAGAATGTGGGAGCCGAAGTCAGAAAGCAAATCGATCGTCTATCAAAGAAAGCGTCGCCGTCCAGAGAACCGCCAAAGAAGTTACCGAGAAGATCGCCAAGTGCTGACTGTGCCATGCCAAGCTTTATCGGGATCAAGGGCTTCCTCGGCAACATCAGCAAGGAAGACCAGGAAGATTCAGACATTCTTTTGACACGGGTATGTTCAGTTATAGAAGGTGATTACTAGGGCCCCAAATTCTATGCAAATGCATATTTTTCTGCGGATATGCAAGCAATAGTTATGCACAAAAAACTCACTTTTAGCCCTGTTTGAGTACTTTTTTCGTACTTTTATGCAGCATGTTTTGCATATTTTCCATTTTTAGTGCATATTTTGCATATTTTGCGATTTTGACGCATATTTTCTGCATATTGTAGAAAATCTCAGAAATTTTGGTTTAAAAGATGTCGCAGCATGCGAATCGTCTTTTGTGTATAAATAAGTCAATATCTTAGTTTCCAAAACCGGGATACTTTATTTTCAACGTGAAATAAGGAAATTTTTCACTAAATAGCCTCTATTGAGTTAGCTAACTTTTCAGTACCGTGCGATTCATTCAGTTAAAGTAGCAAAATAACAGTTACCAAAGAAACTGATTTGGTTGTAAAGATATTAATTTCGAAAGTGCAAAATGCATTGTTTGTATTTGAGAAGATGCGAAGAGTGGCAGGAGTACAGAACCCTAGATCTTGAAATTGCTTTACAAAATCTCTTTTTACAACTTAGCTAGTAAATGGCGGTCAACACTTTCAGAAATCTTTTTCGACTGAAATCCTGCGGCATCTTCATGGGAGCCAAAATTTTGCAAGCTATGTTCAAATCCTAGATTCAAATGAATTAATCCTAAAGTCAAATGGATTAAATCCTTAGGTTAAATCACCTTGCTTCAACAAAGCCATATGTCAAATTTTGGTCAACTTTTTGCAAAATTTAGCATTATCCAAAAGTATGTTTTAAAGCAGGTATAAGCTGCCAAACCGTTAAAGCATGTTTTACAGCAATTTTACGACATATAATGATTCTGCACAAATTTTATACGGTACATTTAAAAATTTTAGTCTAAAAAATTATACTGCATATTTTACGTTTTTAGCGCATATTTAAGCATTTTTGGCTTTATATTTCGCATTTTTAGTGCATAAGGTATTTGGGGCCTAGTGATTACCATTGGCATCATTTTTAGTAGGCATTTGCAACGGGAAATATTGTGCCGAACTTCTTGGACAATCCCTTCTTCAAGCAGTTCCTCGGCAAGCTCCGTCCATCATACCAGCCTCCAAGTCGAAATTACAAATTTCCGAAGGTGTTGGTGCCTGCCGAATACAAGCGAGTGAAACCCTCAATCGTAAAAAGGAAATTCTCAAGCCCATGGCCGATTCTATCACTCGCATCGAGGGCAACGAAATGGATTCGAGAGGCGCCTACAAGATGATGAAAAAAGCATTCGTTGATGCGAAGCAGGCGATGGTAGAAGGCGGTTTCTGAGGGGTGCGATTCCCACAAAGCTCAGAAATCGGTAAGTGACATGATTTTCATGAACTCCCTCTTATTTTATATTTGTAGAATGCACGTCGACACAGTCAGCAAGGTCGTCTACATCAAGCACAATCTCATGTTGGAATACGCTCATCTATTCAAATTGGCTAGCGTTGAGGAAGTGGAGGAAGCGCAAGAAGAGCTGGTGGGAGAGTCGCAACAAGAGAATGAAGAAGTCAATTGCAGCGATGATGATATGTTTATGTTCAAATGAGAGTGTTGAGTGAAATAAAGCTGTTGTGTTGTATACGTACAATTCATTCATGACGTTAAAAATTGAAAAGAAAGCCAAATTTCCTATATTTTCCTATGTTTCCAATGTTTCCGGGAATATTCCCTGGTTTCTATATGTCCGGAAATTTCTACAACTATAGATAAAACTTTTCTTTATAATATTTTTGCTTTAAAGTTTTTAAGTCTTTGAAATTTCTTTCGTCTCATTGAAACATTAAAACAAATAAAAAACAAGTTTTAACTTCAAAAAAAGTTAAACTTATAAATGTCAGTTTGAATTAATTTTGAGCTGTTTATTTCCTGATTTAATTTAAGGTTTTTTTAATCAACCTTAATTTCAATTTGAAATTATTGAACTGCCGAAGTTTGGTTTTTACAATAAAAATTTTTAGTTTACATAATTTATAGTTATTTCTAGTTTGAACATGATACACACCCAGGACCGAAATATTCTACTTTCAGGTAATAATTTTTAGTTCATGAATAGTATTTTTTTACAAGGGACCACAGGCGCCTATCGGCGCCTCTATAGTATTTCGAAATTTCAATGAGGGCTATGACTTCATTCATAAAAATAGGTATATCCCCTATTAGAACTCATTTTTTTCGCCTGTTCTTTTTCTAAAACGAAAGCTGACATTCTGGGGAACACGATGGTATTAGCGACAAAAGTGATTTCGCTATCTACGACCCGTTCTGGCCTTCGAAGTAAAAAAGCGTTACCCACCCACCCACACATGCCAAATACTATATAAGATTGTCTGGGTAAAAATTTCAAATAACTTTTTAAAAACAGCTAAATTTTTCAGTTGTCCGGGCCGTGGTTTAAAAATTTGGGCTGTTTTTTGAAAATTATTCAAAATTTTTATTCAATTTTTTATTAATCTTAATATTCGTTTTGTAGCCTGGAATCTCAGCTTCAATAATATGTTTTTAGGACCGACATATGTGTTCGAAAGTCCGGCCCGTGCGTACCTTTAACCCGTTTTTGCCGAAATTAAATAAAAAGTTATTTTTTAATCTTATCCGTGCTAAACTATATTACCGTATTTCCTCCAATAAGCGCCCTCCCCAAAATCCGGAATTTCTTAAATTCATTCTCCGCCTTTTATACCAGGTTTTTGTTTTCGAACCCAACGTATGTTGTATACAAAAATGTAGCTGGGATTCTGCGCTACATTTTGGTATGTTACATATATTGCGTTCAAAAACAAAAACCTGGTATAAAAGGCGGAGAATGAATTTAAGAAATTCCGGATTTCGGGGAGGGCGCTTATTAGAGGAAATACGGTAATTGCATATCTTTGTGGTCTCTCGATTTCTTCCATTTTTATAGTCTTCCCATTACAAACGACAAATGTCATCATGATTTGGGGCACGAGTGAGATGCGACAAATCACATTGCGACAAAATGAATTGCGGCAAAATCATATTGCGACAAGTGTCTGTGTTCGTGTGTTCGAATATAGCGTAACTGCAACAAACTTTTATAAAGTTTCCTGCGTTGTAGATGGACAATAACGGGGAAGAACGCTCATAATTTTGGTCTCAGAACCAATCAAAAAGTGGTTACTGTGATTTGCCGCAATTTGAATTGTCGCAATGTAATTTGCCGCATCTTACTGTCAGTTACTCATTTGGAAATAACATGGAAATAACTCACATAAACTTATATTTAAAAATCGCGAAAACTTGAAATTTGACAAATCAAAACAACTTTCTGACCTCATTTTCATAATAAAAACGACCATTTCGCCCCTAGATATTGTCTTTTCATCACAAGATGAAAAACTTAAATTTTTGGTACTTTTTGTACCAATAGGAAAAAAGGGTTAATTAAAACACCGAAAATTTAAAAACTTTGTTTTGTCGAGTAGAATTCAAAACCTATGAAAAGGAACTGAAAAGGAAAAAAACGCGATTTCCCTGATAGGATTCTTCATTCTTAGAAATTATGTCTTTTAAATAAGAAAGTTTTTAACTTTTTAAAATATAACAATTATAACGAGAAATAATTTATACTGGGTGATACAAAATTACTGCCCTATTTTTAAAACTTTATTTCTAATTTTTAAGTGAAATTTGTAATCGCATTTCATTTTGATCGTTGTTTGTAGTGAAAAGTGGCTGCATTGTTTATTGAATCTTTTGTTTTTCTTCTAGGCAGCTCCCAGATATCTTAACCACCTATCTATTGCCCTATCTAGGGAAAATCGATAGGGCAAGGAGCTACCTACGTAAATTTTTCAAAAATGGTGCAGTAATTTTTTTGTTTCCCTGTAGTGTAAAATAATGGTATACGGTTCCCTTATACGGTTCCCCCACCATATCGGAATTTTTTCAAAAACAGGTCTTAACCATTTCTAAGCAATTCTTAAACGCTAAAACCGATTAAAACGTTGTTTCCGACCACTTTCCATCAAAAATTTTGACTTTTTAGATTTTCTACCTGCCTGCCTTCGGCAGGCAACCTACTCAATAGGAAGCCCCTTTGGGGTACATGGTAGCCAAGGGCTGACCCTTTATATATCAAGAAATATATCAAGGAAATTTAACCAATAAATAACCACTGAAAATATAAATGTAAAAATGCTTATAAAAAATTCAGCGGCAGTTAAATTATTTGCATATTATTCCAAGCCCTAACAAAGGAACAAAATTTCACAATAGTAGCAGCAATGTAGTATTTTCCCCAGCCTTGCAATGTTAATTTTAATCATTTTTATACCCCTTCTCCATTGCAAGCAGGCAGCTCCTTTTTCAAGAGATATAGATATATATTTTGAAGATATATATTTCTTGGTATATAAAGGGTCAGCCCTTGGCTGACCATGTACCCCCAAAGGGGCTTCCTATTGAAGTAGGTTGCCTGCCGAAGGCAGGCAGGTAGAAAATCTAAAAAAGTCAAAATTTTTGATGGAAAGTGGTCGGAAACAACGTTTTTATCGGTTTTAGCGTGTAAGAATTTCATAGAAATGGTTAAAACCTGTTTTTGAAAAAACTCCGATATGGTGGGGGAACCGTATAAGTACCAAAATAATGAATAAATGACAAGTAATGAAACAAAGTAACTAATAAATTTAGTTTAGATAGTAGAAATGAGTATAGCAGTAGAGATCCAGAACAATACAAGTCGATTACTTCAACTGTATTGTTTGCCAGCCACCAAATTTCTTTTTTCTTGTAAGTCATTCCTACTTCATTAAAAACGTTTTTCATAATCTAAATTTTGTTTTTAAAAGTAAGCTTTTATACTTGATAAATTGTATAACAAAATACTTTTAGCTATTTGATGCTTTGCTTATTGTTGTTGTCATTGGCTGTCAATATTGCTTTGTGGGCTAAACATCTGATGCTAAAAAAAGAACTTCGAAAAGTGTATTCCAGTCCTCCAAGTATGATGTGTTTTGGTGGAACTTGTATTTCACCTATTGCACGAACTAGTAAAATGCCTAACTAACTGACCTTCATATACAAAATACATTATTCTGAAATTGACTTAACTTATAATTACTACACTTGACATAAATAAAATAATAAATAAAATTTGAAGCCTAAGCAAAACTTAAAATGAAAATACTTTTATTTCTATTAATTAATACTTTTATGAATTTTTGCCTTCAATGATTTTTTGATTTAGTATAAATTATATTTTTGTTGAGCATTACAATAATATTCAAATTAAAGAACTACAAATAAAGAGAGTCATGGTCAAACCATTGGCGGCCAGACGTAATAAAGAGCTTTATTTAAAAAACATCGTAAAAATCAAGAGAAAAATGAATTATTATTTTATTGCTTATGATCGTGGAATATTATCGCTCGCAGCTTTGAGTTTAACGGGATCACGACTCCATCTCTAGTTTTTTTAATTCAAAAAATTCGTATTTTTTTGAAATTTTTTGAGAGGACGCAATATGGAGCGACTTTTACTCAGTTGGGACCGGCCCTAGCAGGACGCAATATCGAGCTGGGCGCAATAGAGAGTCGATCATATGGAAAATCATTATTGACAAACCAAGTCAAAAAAAGCGGACACAGCATCGAGCTGGACGCTATATTGAGCGATGCACTATCGAGAGTCTACTGTAAAGTGTTTGGCTACAGGTGTAAAATGGCAGCCTTGCAATGTGGGTATATTTTATGAATAGATGTCCCATCTTCTTTTCATTCAAAGTAGAAATTATAGCTGCAAAGATGGTTGCAGTTCAACACTGATAATCCTACATAAACATTTATTTGAAAATTAAGAAAACAACATTGTTAAGCTAAGCATTCACCACCCTTTTCCCACCAATCTACTATGTTGGGGATCGTCTTCCTTTTTTTCTCTACTGCAAATTGGCAAAGTTGGCAAAATGGACTTATAGCACCAGATTTTTTGTAAACTTTTGTCCATTCAAAATATCTGAACAACATTTATAAAAAAAATTATTTTGTCAAAAATAACATACTTAAGGTATTGATCAAAGTTTTTCTGAAGGTACAACAAATGATCAGCCAATTCTTTAGGTCCTTTGAAGTCATCAGCTGCTATGTAAGAGTTGTTCGGAAAGTTAAGACCAATCAAAGGCTTTTTGCTTAAAACTACGGGCACAGTAAGTCGTTTGACGTTCCAAAACTTTTCTGTCACATAATGCTTGCAAAGTGAGTTTTCAAAAGCCAAGTAGAATAGGTGATCATCTAAAAATTTTGTGAATGTAAAACTTTTTGCACATTTAGCAAGTAGTTGAAATTGGCATGACCCCTCAAATAACCACCCCCCCCCCTCCAAATAAGTACCCAAGAGAAGGGTACCCATGAGGGGGTGCCCAGGTAGGTTTACCCAGGTGGAGGTACCTAGGTGAGAAAGACCTATGTGGGGAGTACAGTCGAGTCTCGATATAGTGATCACTCTCACTATAGTGATCACTTGACTCGGCTTAGATTGGTTCGTTTAAAAGGAAATATACTAAAAATAGACCTCTATATAGTAATCACCTCTTTATAGTGATCACTTCAGTGGGTCCGTAGTGTGATCACTATATCAGGACTCAACTGTACCCAGAAGCGGGGTACCAAAGTGGGCAGTACTCAGGATTGTCTAACCAGCAGAAGGGCACCCAGGTGGGAGACATGAAAATATGTACTCACTCAAAGTGCGGAGCTACCATGATAATGAAGTTTTGGATAGTGAATTTGGTATTATCAAACCATGTTCAGCGCACGATTTTGAGTAGTATACCAAGGTTTGATTTAATTTTTCTTACAATCCAAAATTTTCGGGTTCTCGAGGTGGGTAACTACCCTCGCGGTGGATATGGAGTTATTTGGAGGGGGGTTTATTTATTTGGGGGTATTTACGGTTGAAATTATAGACAACAAATGTTTGAATTTTTATTTTTAAATTTATTTATTTATTTGAAAAAAACAAAACCAGGTTTGATTTTTCAGACTTAATTTTTTTATGCTTCCTCTTAATATGTAAATTGAAACCCACGTCACAGACTTTTTTTAAAAAATCTGAATGTTGAGATATAGCTTTATGAAAAAAAGAAATTTCTTTAAAAAAGACCGAAATCCGAAAAATCGGAAAACTTGAATTTTGAGTTATTTTTCAAAAAATTGATTTTGTCTATCGAGAAGTCGTTGTTTAACAGTTATTATATAGCCCCGAATTTCAGTTTTCTAACAAGCTCGAAATTTCAATCATAAAATTCAAAAATTTAGAGATTTACATGAAGGGGACATGAACCAAAATTTACTCTGTTTTTCTAAATTTTAATTATAAAATAACAAATTTTTAAATTTTATAATTAAAATTTTTAGTTTTTAGAAAGCTGAGATCTTGAGCCACATGATAGTATAAATTGTTTTAAAAATTATGTTAAAGTAAGGTAGAAAATTCAATTTTGAAAATTAGGCGGAAGATTTAAGACAAAAAAGGGGGAAATATAAGGCAGGAGTTATTAATTTCATCCTCTTCTTTTAAATTATTTGATTTTTTTTAACTTTTTATTTCATTCAAGATTGGTGCAAAAATTTATTCACTGTCAGCTAATTATATTTTGTGGTACTTCTGCTGTTTACGCCACACTTCAGTTTTCGCCTTTTTATTTCTGACAATAACAATCCAAAAAGTCAATTCTATATCTTTAATATCTTTATTATTTTGAGCAGTACAATCCTTCACCTGCTTTTTGCCATAACTTTGTAAGCACTGTCGACATGTAGCGTAAACAGAAAAAGTAGCAATTTAATAACAAAACAAACTTGCCAATAATTTCTTCAAAGCAGTTCTTTTCTTTACAAAAATGGTTGTTGCATTTCCCATACTCAGTTATATTCAAATATTTTTCAGCTTATTTATGTAGTCTTCTCTGTGCGATGGTGTTTTGCAGTTAGACACAAACTGAACAGCCAGTTTGGTCTTGTTTTTCAGTTTTCTCAACATCTAAAACAATATTGTTTACATATTTTGTATTAGCTCTTTTAGCTCTAATGGTAGGGTTGTCGAGGCCTAGGATTTTTCGAGACGAGGCCTCGATTCCTCGAACGCACCTCGAAATTTTCGATTCCTCGCCTCGAACCGCGATGCTCGAAATTTTCGAGTTCTCGCCTCGAACCTCGTTTTCATGCCAAATCACGCTGTATATGCCCTGTTTGAGCTGCTTTAGAGAAATATGGCTAAATTAAACCTGAGTACCAAACCCTTTTCATGCCAAATCACGCTGTATATGGGGAGCTGCATATGGCTAAATTAAACCTGTCTAGTCAAATCAGCTTTTGAATGCACTATTTTTTCATCTGAAGCCTTAAGAAACTTTTTTTTAATTATGTTTATACAAAAAATTATTGGTATGAAAAATTTAAAAAAAAATTTGCTTTGATTTCCCAAGCTGATTTGACTGGAGGTGGTTCAGGTTCAAGTGAATGGAGGGGGGGGGGCAGTATGATGGGCTCATGTTTAAATTTAGCCATTTTTTCTCCAAAGCAGCTCAAACTACATACACAGAGTGATTCAGCATGAAAAGGCCTATCAAATGGTATATAATTCATAGCTATATCAGCGTTACCCACTGTTAATGTTTTCTTGTTAGTAAAAAAACTTGAGAAGACCTGGTTCAGATTTTGATCAGGCTAGGTCGTAAAGTAAAAACTGGTTTTCTAGTATGTAAACTTGTCTAAATCTTCTGGCCTATAAATTTTGCTTAAAATAAGCTATGTTCAAAGTGATGTTAAATTACTCTATCCACATCTATATGGGGAAGGGGGTGGGGTGGGTTATGGTGTTGCGGTGGTTGGCGGTGCATTGGCTTTATGTATACTTAGTTTACCAATCTTTCCAAACTATTGCCCAATCACTGCTCAGCAACCATCAGCAACATTGATTAGCAATCATTGTCCATGTATCGCTGAGCGTCCAAGTATCGCTATGTCCAAGTATCGCAAGCTTTTTTCCGAATAAAAATTTAGAGAGGTCTGTCCAAAGCAACTATGAGTGAGTTGCTCAGCAAGGTACTCGAACCACGTCAATCACCACAAACTATTTCAAACCATCTCAAATTACCCCAAATCACCCTAAACCATCCCAAATAAGGCATATGCATCCTAATCACCCCAAACCACTCCAAACCCTCTTAAACCGCTTCTATCTGACCTAAATCACTTCAAATCACACCAAGTCACTTATTTGGGGTGGTTTAAGGTGGTTTTGGCTGGTTTTGGGCGATTTAAAGTGGTTTGGTGTGAAAATGTGTGACACACCGAAAAATGAGGCTTGAATCGCCAACGTAGAATATCTGATTTATCTGATTAGATTTTATAAAATGGCTAAACACAGGAGTGTTCAGCCAGAATGTTCGTTAAATCAAAGGCTTCGTTAAATCGAGGTTTGACTGTAATATTCTTTCCAGAATGATGCCATGAACACAGTTTGCTAATGCCGCAAATGAGCTATGACAAACCTTTACTACGCTACCTAGGTTCCCGCAATATTTTAAAGTATAAATTAAAAATTCAGACGCTGCTGGAACATAATATATTGGGTTGATGCATAAGTCCTGCAACAAGCCCAAAGTGACTTGCACTTTCTGATGGGTTGCAAAATGTTTTTATTTATAAAATATGCAAATAAATTTTTATCAGTTTCACAATTAACCTTTTTCTGCAAAAATTTAATAAGTGTAACCCATAAAAATTTGTTTGCATATTTTATAAATAAATATATTTTGCAACCCATCAAAAAGTGCAAGTCACTTTGGGGTTGTTGCAGGACTTATGCATCAACCCAATACCACCCAACCCTCACCACCTCAAAAGCTACTAAAATATAAAAGCAACCACCATCCCGCCCCCCCCCTTCCCAAAATCGGACTTACTGGAATATACACCGCCCTCTTTACTACTCAAAAATGGTTTTTGGCGGGTTTACATTCCAGTAGCGCTTGTACCGTTAAAAAAAAGTCAAAATGTGTAGTTAAATAACCATTTCTAAATAATATTTTGTGAGAAATAATTGGGCAATACTTGGACAATGATTGCTGAGCAATCATTGTTAAGCAAGTGCTGCTGATCAATGATTGCTCATCAACCATTGCGCAATGATTGGGTAAGCAAGTATACATAAAGCCATTGTTTATTTCTGGCCAATTTTTTTATTTTATTTTTTGTGTTAGTTCTCAAAAGCAAAAATATAACTTTTTGCATTTAGCAAATAAATGACATTTTAGAAAACAATCTGTCATCAAATTTCTTCCTTAAATTGCTTTAATGAAGGTTTAAACTGTTAATACCTCGTCTTCTTGCCATATTTCATTTAGTGGAGTAGTTCCATTTACAATTTCCTCGAAAGAGCCGTAAGGCATAAATATATCACTGTCTTTTCTATAGGTCACTGAGATGTTGAAGAAGTCGGGTGGCATTCGTTTGTAGTTAGGATCGGAATGAAAAGGTGATTCATTCAGAAGAAAAACGTTTAATTGATCTGGATTACGAGGTGGAAGGTCCTTTTCATTAAGGTCTCGAGGACTAAATATGACGACAGAAGCGTGCGAGAGATCTCTGTAAAAATAGATAAATTTCATTTACTACCTGAATTAAAAAAAGGTAAATAAAATTTATTAATAGTAATTCTACAGTTGTTTTAACTAACATTCAAAAATTGACAGTAGGATTGTGTAAATGGCTGGTGATTTTTCAAAAAAAGTAAAAAATAACCCGTATAACCGTAGCCACATTTTAGCCAGTTAATTTTTTAGGGCTGTGAAAATCACAAAGATTGGCCCATCCTCCGAAAATATCATTTTTAGCACCGAAAAAGCAGTAAGCAATATTTTAGTAGTCCAATTAGAGTTTAGTAGTCCGAAACGCACTTAAGTAGTCCAATGGTAATTTAGTATCCCAAAGGTATTTTAGTTGTCCAATAGATCTTTAGTAGTCCAATGCATTTAATATTTCAATTTTTGTTATTATTCAGATATTATGTGGTATTTTGGCTGTATATAAGGGCCACTTTTGTTAAAAAAAAGGGCTACTAAGATCTATTTGAAAAGGGACAAAGGGCTGTATAGGGAGAAGAAAAGAGACAGTGAAAGGGCCACGTATTTAAAGAGGCCGACTGGCAAAAAAAACAAAGATGTTGAACATAGTTTTGAATACTGGGGCCTTTCGCATATAGAAACTCTGGTATGCATGCTTTTTCACGCATCCAGAGTCACTTTCGAGTGATTTGTGTCTAAGGTATGTGGGTGTGTGCATCTCAACTCTAAGCCACTACCATGCATCCAGAGTCACTAAAGAGTGATTTGTGTCTAAGGTATGTGGGTGTGTGCATCTCAACCCAAGCCACTCATGCATCCAGAGTCACTGAGTGATTTGTGTCTAAGGTATGTGGGTGTGCGCATCTCAACCCCAAGCCCCTTTATGCATCCAGAGTCACTTTCGAGTGATTTGTGTCTAAGGTATGTGGGTGTGTGCCTCTCAACCCCAAGCCACCCTCATGCATCCAGAGTCACTTCGAGTGATTTGTGTCTAAGGTATGTGGGTGTGCATATCTCAACTCCAAGCCACCCTGATGCATCCAGAGTCACTTTCGAGTGATTTGTGTCTAAGGTATGTGGTGTGTCAACTCTCAAGCCACCTCATGCATCCAGAGTCACTTTCGAGTGATTTGTGTCTAAGGTATGTGGGTGTGTGCCTCTCAACCCCAAGCCACCCTCATGCATCCAGAGTCACTTTCGAGTGATTTGTGTCTAAGGTATGTGGGTGTGTGCATCTCAACCCCAAGCCACCCTCATGCATCCAGAGTCACTTTCGAGTGATTTGTGTCTAAGGTATGTGGGTGTGTGCCATCTCAACCCCAAGCCACCCCTCATGCATCCAGAGTCACTTTCGAGTGATTTGTGTCTAAGGTATGTGGGTGTGCGCATCTCAACCCAAGCCACCCTCATGCATCCAGAGTCACTTTCGAGTGATTTGTGTCTAAGGTATGTGGGTGTGTGCATCTCAACTTCAAGACCCCTGAGCTCCCAAAGGAGGCGCAATGGGCTTGAGAGTTAGAGAGATACGCGCACTCACTTACCTTAGACATGATTCCGAGAAGTACTTTTGATCATAAAATGCATATAGAGTCTCTTTTTGCCACGTCCCATGTTCAAAAACATCGTAGGAACAGCCAAAAAAGCACCCAAAAAGGTCTAAAAAGTGGCCCTCTTTTATTCCCTTACCCTCTCAATACAGCCCTTATTCCCTTTTTTAGATTTTTTAATAATTGGACTACTAAAGTGCAATCAACCCAAAGAAGCGATCACCTCTGTCTATCAGTTGAATAAACACATTCAAAAGGACATTCAGACTGGTTGAAAGGGACTATGGACATTCCATTACCCCATTTTGCATGCAATAGAGCGTCCATAAGGTTTTGTGAGAAGAATGTAGTCCATGCCAATATGATTGGTCTGTTAGTTTTCTTGACTGGATTAAATACAGATATTCCATAGTAGCTGGAAAACTGAAAATTTGATTTTACATTGAATTTTCAGTGTTAATATGATCATTAGCTTAATAGTCTTCAGATTGGTAAGTTTGGTAAGATTGTAACTGTAGAACAATTGTAAAATCTTTCGATCTTTCGAGATATTTTTGGAGAAAGACAATCTTTCTCAAAAAACTTCTTGAAGAATGCCACGTTTTTGAAAGATAAGGTATAAACAATTTTTCAACAATTAGCTGTCACTCTGGTCTTAATTTTTTTTAATTTTAAGATATCATAAACAATTTTTAATACGAAAATGGAAAAATATAATATTCTAATACAGGGTGCGCCTTTTGTTTTGGCTATAAATTTGGCTAAAGACGTCATTTTTTGCGATCTTTTAAAATGCGAGTTATGAGATAGGTAAAAAGTCTGTAAAAAATATTCGTCAAATCATCGATAGTTGTTGGAAGTAGTCCTCCGACACATTTTTCGACCTAACGCTGTCTCTGCGTCTCTAACCTAACACTGTGTCTGCTTCTGTAACTTCAAAGGGAGGAATATGGACCGCATTCGGCACCAAGGACCTTATTTTTTATGAACTAAAGGTATTAAAACTACTGATTTATAAGTCTTTTAAAACATTGTCGTTAGCATATATCTTTAACCTTTTTCCAATATTAAGTTTTATTATATAATAAAAAGGTTCTAAAAATTATCGGGTTTGCAAATTTTTTCAAAACAAAAAGCCGTATTTTTCTGTAATTTAAGCCTCGGGCTCAAACTCTCTTTGACTTTAGGCTTTTTTTTGACATTATTCAAGGTCAAATTTTTTAGAGTACTCGGCACTTATTTAGTCCAGGGGGCGCATTTTATAAATATTCCTTAATTATGTCTAAAAGTCTTCCAAGTAATATTTTTAGCCTAAAAACAATTAAAACGTTGTTTTCCGACACTTTCTCGCATAAAAATTCAATTTGATGAAAAAATATTTTTCGACTCAAATCTGACTTTTTGCCTTGGGGGAGCAAGGTAAATCAAGATTTTGGTCAAATTTTACTCATTTTTTCCAAAAAAATTTTAAGTAGGAAAGTGTCGGAAAACAATGTTTTTATTGTTTTTAGAATATAAAAATTACTTGGAAGTCTTTATAACATGACTTACGAATAATTATGAGATGCGCTTCCCGGACTAAATAAGTTCCGAGTACTCTTCTGTCAAATCTTAAACGTATTAAGAAAATTAAATTTTTCATAATTCAAAGATACCGAAAAAAGAGTGATGAAGTAGATTAGTGAGGCAAGTAATATAAGTAAGCAAAATATCTTTGAGAAGCCATTCAAATCGCTGCACATTCCATTTATTTTTAATTGTTAGACTTAAAAACAACTTATTTGCTGACAGCAAAAACGACTTGCTACACTATAAATTTTTCATGCGTGGTAGACACTGAAAAATTATTTGAAAAAGGTATTAAATATTTAAATCCACTCGTAACTCCGATGCAATGACATAACTCACAAAACTTTAGCAATAAATATCAGTATCTAGGTGTTAAACTTTTTCATTAATGTTTACAAAAATAGATTCAAAGTAAAAACTTAAAAATTTATTGTACTTCTAATGTTTGAGAAAATATGGTGCCAGTAGCAAATACCAACCCCCTCCCTATAAATTTTTCCTTATTAAAGTCACCCTTTTACATGTCTTTTTAGGCTTAGGGTAGGCCAGCGAAAGTTAGCCGGGACTAAAAATTTGTTCATGCAATTTTTCCGAGATCTGGGACATAAATTTGGTTATTTTTACTAGGATTTTTAAAGGAAACATTTATTGGGGGTGGTTTGTATTAAAGGAGGAGGGTGGTATTAGGGCGGCATGGCGAGATCTGAAAATTTGCGGATACAACTATTGCGGGGTCATTTTTGCGGACACAACTTTTGCGGACCTACATTTGCGGACCTCGTCATTCATCCCCATTGTCCTCTTCCAAGCCAGTAGCAGCTTATCCTTGAATTTATCGACGATAGATGGTATTTGATAGGCGAAAGTCTATGAATATGGAGATCCCGACTGATTTATTCGTTGTCGAAACACAAACTAATTTGTACAAACAAACTTATTACTCAAAAACGTACTCAAAATCGTTAGCATTGGCCGAAAATTAAAAAAAAGCATAAAAATTGATTTTTGGTCAAACATTGTCTCAATTTTTTGTTAACCAAGACACTATATCGATGTGCCAGAAAAGCGATTTTAACCACTCCTAAGGCAATTTTAGACCGCGGAAACGATAGAAAACGTGTTATTAGGGCGCGGAAAGCCATTTTCAGAAAAGAAATTTTTTGGCCAAAATTTGATTTTTTGCCTTGGAGAACCAAGGTAAAGGGTACTGGAGGATGGCTAGACTCTTCATCATAAAATGCGTATAGAGTCTTTTTTTGCCAAGCTCCAGTGACCAAAATGGGTAGAATACTCTTATGTAAATAATAAATAATATATTCAGCCACCCTCCAGTATCCTTTACCTCGATCCCAAAGCAAAAAGTCAAATTTTTGTCAAAATTCCCCCTGTGGTCCAAAAAATAGAAAATGTTCAAATTCTCGCCAAGACGAAATTTCGCATTTTACTTTAGATAAAAGCGAGAATGTTGCGCATGAGTGAATAAATAAGCAAATAAAAAACGATAAAACTTTTCCATGAGTAAACCGACACGATTAATGTGAGTCGTAAATATCAGAATTTGAAAATTTGGCCAAAAAGTTAAAAATAACTAAACTTATTGAACAACCCAATAGTATTTTAAGCACACTAAACAAAAAAGGGTACAATTCATAATTTATTGTTATTTAACTATGCAAAACAGAGTGTTTCAGTAAAAATTTGTATTAATATAAATGCGAACTGCTTCTCATCTACCTATTTTAAGCAAAACATTTTTTCCTATGATAAAGTACTTCGATTTAAGAACCGAAACTGATACAAAACGCAAAGACATCAGAGATAGTCAACAATTAAAAAAATCATTAGAACTGCTCAAAGTTTCTTAAAACATACAATTTGGCAGATTTAAACATTTTGTGTAAATAAAATGATTAGTCAAAAATATCCACTTGCAAAAAATTCAAATAAGCATTGAGGTCATCATAATTACAGATGTGCACGATGGATATATCGCATCGCAAATTCGCGAAATATAGTTAACTATGGCGACTTTATTTATAGTCAACTCAAATAGTTAACTATTAGCAATATGGCATTCAAAATTTTCGCATGCGACAATCTCAGCCGAAATTGAATATCGCATCGCCATTTTTTTCGGCAAAAAATATCGCATCGCTAACATCGAAAAAAGGCAAATGCACATCTCTAATCATAAAACAATAAATAAAATTTACAAAATAAAATTTCCGTAATTATAAACACCAATTTCCGACTTTAGTAAAAAATTAATCACAATAAAAACAAATCAATATGCAAGAGGAGTGTGAGATTTTTATAAAACGCAGAATACAAATAAAGATAAAAATGAGTTTAGTTTTTTTTCAGATGAGACATAATCTATTATTGTTTGTTCTTGTATGATTAATGCGTTTTTATAAAAATATTCCGATTATTTTTCACGCTTAAAACTTGTTCATAATCTCAGTGTTTTTTTAGAACAAGGAAAAAGTAAAAGGAGAAAAAAAACACTTTTTATTCTAACTGTTGTTTCAATATTTTTGTAACAATTACTAATCAAAATTCTACTGAAAAAATTAAAATTTTCTAAACAAAATATTTTTAGCGTCAAATAACCTTTAAAGTAAGCAAAATAGAAAAAGAAGATTTTGCTGTTTCAAGGTTTCTCATTGACTAACTCATACTACAGGGTGTCCCATTAAGTACTCTCTTATTTAATTTTGCAATTGCTCGCTTGCTATCCGATGTTCTTTGACATGGTTGACTTTATGTCACTTTCTTTGACAAAATTTGGTGATCTGACTACACTCCCTCAAAGTTTACGTTGAATTCTGGACAACCTTATCACCAAGAACATCCCTGACTTTACCAGATATTCAATAAGGTAAGACCAGGACCGTTTTTTAATATTTTTTTACTCATTCTGGTAAATGAATGAATCTTTCCAAATTTTCTATGAAGAAATTACGGTTGACATTGCCATCTAGGAAAATGGTCTAACCACTCCATAAGAAAACAAAAATGACGACCAAAAAACAAATCAACCCTTGTTTTCTACAACTCAGGCAATGACTGTGATTCTCGGTGAATAAAGAGTTTAGTAAAGAAGAATGTTTACGTCCCTTACACCAGCAACTCCTTCCACAACAGATATCACCAGGACCTTCATTAAAAGCGCTACAGTCACACAGACACACGAAGGACAGTTTCACACAGACAACTGCTGGACACACAGCACACAAGGAGAGGTCACACAGAAAACTCATCGCCACACAGGCTAATCCTTGCCTTCTTTAGCATTCTTCATCCAAGCCCATTTCTTCGACTTCTAGAGCGTCGCGTCACAGCAGGCACGCAGAACTTCTGTCTTCCATCCCAGAGGTCAGCGATCTTCACGGGTTTCGAGGATCCAGGCACCAGCAGCAGGACGACACCGAGGCTGACCTCTTGTGGAAGACCACAGAGACTGAGAAACAGCAGCACACAGACGAGTAGACGCACACAAGCCTAAACCCCAAAACCCTCTCGACTGGTTTCAAACACTCGACGGTCAAACAATTCCACGCAGGACAAATCGGGGTTTAGACTACGGTTTCAGATTTGCTTTCGCAAATCCCCTTCCCCCACAGTTTACTCGATGCCAAATTTGGGGTTTTCTCGGCTGTAGTAGCGCAGAGTGTTGACCCTTCGGAGAACATGATGTTGGCACAGAAGTTTAAATCTGCGCCTAATTTTTTGCAATTTCTAAATTTTTAAAATTTCTAAAAAACCAAAAGTTTTTAGCAAAATGGGTTTTACGAATTGCATAAGCTTTATCAAAAAAGTTGAAAAAAAAAGCTTATAAATTTGGAAATTCGTGTTACATCCTGTATTTCGGGGTGTACCGAAAAAGGTAAAGAAATATATGGTAAAAGGCACATTTGGTAAAATTTCTTTTGTTAAAATTTCTTTTGGTAAGGCACTTTTGTAGTTATTTTTGTGTCGAAGACCTTCTCATTCCAACTTTTTCTTCTTTTTCCGTTTTCATATAGTATATTTATAGAAATTTTCCAGTCTCAAACGTTACACCCTCAGTGGTTTGCATACGTCTTCAGTACGTAGGCGGCCCGATCCAGGTAGTATACCAAAGTATCCCTATGGTCTGATTCGCCCTCAGCACCTAGGTGCTTAAGATCATCCATCATTATTCATCATTATCAATCAAAAACAATAGACAGTGTCACATATTTATCGCCATTCTCATTTCCCTAATTTATTCAACGCCAAACATTCAGTAAACAAAATTCAACAATGCGAGTGATAAACATTTGATTCAACGATACATATTTCTGTCAGATTTACAGGTTCCTTCTTCTTCGACGAGGCTTTCTTTCATTTCCCCCAACTTCTAATCCAGCAGTTGCCAAAGCTTCGACTCGATCACTTACCTCTACTGATTGCGACTGAACATGCCGAAGAGAGCGAGCAATAGTCGTCAGGCCTGCAATTCTGTTGTTAACACAGGAGTAGGCAAATTTTATTAAATGACCTTCTTGATCCAAACCTGCAATGTATGCGAAAAGTGTAAGTAACAGCATGAATAGCGAGCTCCTAAACTTGATGAATTTATACTTTGACAAATATAAAAGTATATTACTTGGAAAATGTTGTCGAATGACACATATTTCAGCCACTTCGAAATCGCTAAGTATCAGTTCTGGCGTCTAACTTGATCGGAGCTCTTGTTCCATGTAATCGCTGTCAAATTGAAATACCTCAAGATAGGAAGCAGATGTAGATTTTGCCATGAACACGGCTGCCGCTGGCACGAACTTATTATTTACACATAGATCGATTGCAAATACTTGTCTCCATTTTTTCGGCCTGGTTCGGAAGGTTGAGTCCATAGCGATAATCGTGCTTGCTGCCAACTTCTAAAAAGAAAGGTACTTCGAAGAGGTTATTCAAGCAAATAAAACCAAATACCTGCAACTTGAACTTTGAAGTGAGAATAATGATTCTATTTGCAACTGTTTTGCCTGAATCGTAGAAAACGAACGGCTCACCATCATCATATATCAGCAAATCAGGAGGGATTCCTAGCTGTTCCGGCCTAGTTTTTCCACGAGGGTAATGATATGCCTTCTTCGAAAAGCAATATTAGAGGTAATCATGAATTTCATTCTAGAACTTACTTTCTTCCTTCGCTCCAAGTTCTGTCTCATGGCTTTGGTGTCCATAGCTGCAATTACAGGATCATCGGCGCCCCTCATTTCTAATAGACTGCTAAAAAATGTGTGTGAACTGTAACTAATCATGAAATACTAGAACTTACGTTTGGATTAGTCGATATTGATTTCTTTGCGCTTCGCTCTTCAATTGAATCTGCAAAAATTGAATCTGAAAAACGTGTATGCCCAGATGCCAATTCTTCTTCATACTCATTATTTTTCAGCCGCACATGCATCGGACATCTCTGATTTGACTTAACGCAGTATAACAGCCTGTGGCGTAATTTATCTTTCTTAATTCTATCTGAGCGAAAATGGAAAAAGAAGCCTGTAAAGCAAAAATCGCATAAAAAATTGAAGTCCTCCAATAAAAACCTACCATTGTAGACCCTTATTGCTTAACGCGAATTGCAAAGCTGGCTTGGGTGCACTTGCTTGAAAAGAGTTCTGGCTTCCTGTGGAACTGGCGATAGATCATTGAAACCGCTTGTCTCGGATTGACTGGTTGAACTTTGCCGATTTTCTTCTCCCTCAGCTTCTGACTGCTCGCTAGATTCGTCTCCCAGATAGTTCCGTCGATCATCTTCATTGCTTACAAGCGACTCTTCATCAAGTTCGAACATCTAAACCGTTTCTGTTAGTACAGGAAAAATACGTAGAGTCAAATCTGTGACACAAATAGAACCAGAAAAGGCCTTTACCAAAATTTTGTTTTAGCAAGTGTGCCTTTACCTTTAAATATATATATTATTATATATTAATTTTTTTATTATATATTATTATATATATATATAGTGATGGCCGCAATGCAATATATTGCATTGCATTGCAAATTTTTGGCCCGAAAATATTACATATTGCATTGCAAATCAGAAAATATTGCAAACATTATTAAATTCATTTTTGTCCTGAGAGAAAAAAATCTACAAGTATTAAATCTGTCTAAAAATGTGTTTACTTATTTTGTCTCTCGTTATTTTTTCTCTCGTCCTTTTTCCAATCGCAACTTCTCTCGACACCCACATGTCCGCCATCAGAGATTTGGAACTACAAACAATGCGCAACTCAATCCTCAACCTTCTGGCGGAGAAGTTTAACTTGGCAAACAACAAGTAAGACTTTTAAAACTTTCTTTCACTTACAACTTGCTTTAGAACTCACACCTTGGCAATGTTCCTCGATCCACGCTTCAAGGACCGATTCGCCGTCAACAAATTCAAGTTCAATTCAAACGTCGCTGGATGGATCCAAGAAAAATACAGGAAATCATTTCAGAAGTCCTTTCTCCTCCTCCAAAGCGCTCAACTTCTTTCTTTGCCAAGCACAGCGAAATGTTTATCGATCAAAGCGGGGTTGAAGACCAGCAAGCCAGCGACGAAATGATCGAAATGAAGGCCTACAATGATGTAAATTTAGTGTTGAATAAACGTTGGATTTTTTTAATTAAGCCCAATTTTTAAAAATATTGCAAAAATATTGCATCATGTAAAAGTGTTGCAATATATCGCAATATATTGCACTGCAACATTAGAAAATATTGCATATTGTATTGCAACCGGAGGCAGACCAAAAATATTGCATTGCAACATTGCAAAAAGGCAAATGGCCATCTCTATATATATATACATAAATTAATATATTATTTGAAGGTTATTGTTTACTCGTATTTTTTTTTATCAAATTTTCGACCTTTTCACACACACTCAGGCTTGTTGTTTAGGCAAAGCGAGACATTTGTCATGCAGCAATCGATAAGGCAGACACTCGAAAGAAAGGTCCAATATAGCTGGAAGCTAATATTTCAGTCATCTCTTGCAGTGAACAGCTCTGTTTTATGTTTTTAACTCTATTGTGAAATATTTAAAACAATGTCAAAAGTCCCGCTAAAAGGAAATTGCAATCTACATTTTGCTGAAAATGGGACAAGAGATTTTTTTCAAGAAGACCCTCGAGATCGGTGTTGTTGCAATGTCCATGTTGAAGTAAATTTTTTTATTATAAAATCAAAAAAATATGTGAAAAACTTAGAAGGTTCTCTTTTTTTAAAGCATCTGACCACTCAAACAATCTTTTTATTGAATGAATATTTTTTTCAAGATTTTAAGTTTCAGCAAATTTTGTCAATTTTCAGACTGGCGCAAAAATAATTGCAATTGTTGGACTAATACTATGCTGCGTCAACTTTTTGGCAAATTTTGCAAACAACACCTATGCTATCTACAGCGTGGGAAGTATTTTGGCTATAGCCGCATACAGCTGTATTCTAATAGCCATAAGCAATCGGAATGCGGGTCTGTACTGGCCGTTTATGGTGCTAAATGTAAGATTTTAACGAAATTTATAAAAGTTAATAAGTATTTTCAGGCACTTGGAATTATTCTTGGGTGTTTTGCAATTGTTCTTCTAGGTGGACTTACTTTGATTGAAGCCCTCCAAGAACATGCTTATAATTACCGTAAATTTTCGAGGAGAACTATGTTTGTATCTGAAAAAAATAATTTTAGAAAGTCCCGTTTCATTCTACATAGTCATATTAGGATTTTTGTTAATCAATGTGGCTCTTAACGTTTGGATCCAAATGATCGTCTATGGTGCATACCGATTCATGAAAAGAGAGCAAAATCAAGAACTTCCTAGCACCTACATTGTACAAGAGAAGAATTACAGCTCTCAGTAAATATTTGTTCATATTTTTTATATTTATTTGGAGATTTGTACGAAAAAATTCAGATAAATATTTTTTCAGTGAATAAATATATTTTTTATAGTGTTATTAATAATTTTGGTTTTGCTGACCGCTAATAATATAAACACTTCAACGCTGCTTTTAATCTTAGCTGCTTTTAAGAAGCCATTAGGTTGATGATAATATATATACCGTAAATGTTCTAATAGAGCCCCTGGGGCTATATTTTTCAATCCTCCGAACATCTGAAAATTTTAAGGTAGATCTTGAGATTTTTTGGTGAAAATCCAATATCGAAAAAGCGGTATCGGTAAAGCTCGTGGGAGTTAAGAAAATGCAATAAACAGCTTTGCAAAATATTGACTCTGCTCCGAGATAGAGACCCTCAATGTCGAGAGGGGGCTCTATTAGAACATTTACGGTATGTGATCAAATGTATATATGTGCTGAAGAGAAACCCTATAAGGGAGATTCCGCTATAGTGCAACTTGTTACCGATCTTGTGATCGGCAACGATTGGTGTTTGATCAGAGTTTACTATATATATAGAATACACCAAAAAAACTCAAAACAAATATAAAAATTATAACTCCTCAGCTATCCGAAGATCGATTTTGGCAGGGAAATTGATAACAGTAGTAAAGTTACATAGTAGATCCTCGATCAGAAACACAGAGAATATGCAAAAAATCAAGAGGAATAAATTTCAAAAAATTACTAAAAATAGCAGATTTTCAGACTTTTTTGGCTAATAGAGTTGTGTAAATCACCGGTGGTTTACTAACATGGTGATATCTGCAGTGATTTTTATTTTTCGGAAATAAAAAGAAAATATTTACAATATAGCACTAAAATTTATCTCAACTACAAAAAATGAAAAAGCTCTATTATGAAAGTATTTTAAAAATGTACACCCCAATAAAAGTATTTACAAACATTTGTCAACAAAATTTCTTATTAAAAGTTTCCTATCTAGATAAAATTACAAGAATGATTAAATTTGGAAATTCAAAATTTTAAACTATATGTTCTCCTAATTCTCCGTATTCAAATACTTCTAAGTTCTCTGGAACATCTTCTTCTCTCTCTTCAATTTCAGAAAGCACCTCTTGATGTACAGGGTCAGCTTCTTTGGATTTTTTGAATCTGTCACGAGGACTAGCATTTGGCGAAAAATCTTTAGTTGATTTAGTAGAAATCGTTTGCCCTATACTATAAATTGTATTACTACTGCTGCCTGAGGTTACATCGTCCTCTGTTCTTTCCACAACAGGACTCTAGACAAATAAATAATAAATTTTTAGTAGGAATTGTTCAAAATTTAAAGTAGGAAGCCTGTTTTTGAATTTTCTTAACTACCACCAGCTCTACCAATTCTTTTTTTTTTAAATTTTGTTGAGCATCTCAAAATCTGGAGATCGATCCAAACATTTCCTGATTTTAGTGGGGTTAAAAAATTATGAGACTCATCTGGCCGCTGGCCTTATTATTAGAGTTAAGTAAGCTTTTTCAAAAATGACTTACTTGACTCACACATCTGAAAAAAGGAGTGAAAAGCATAAATTGCAATATGCTCCAAAAATAAAATAACAAAAATTTCATGATAACTGGAACTAAAAAAATGTCGCTAATAAGAATATTTAGAAATAAATCATATATTTTAAGTACTACCAAGTAAAGGTATACCGAAGGATTAAAGTATACAAAGATAGGATTAAAAAAGCATTACAGATCTACCTCAATTTATTGCAAAAATGTATTATGCAATCCAACTCTTCTTTTTGTAAAAAAACAAGATAAATTCTATCAAATTAAAAAAAATTCAACTGAAGTATTTTTTTAACAATCAAAAAAGACAGATTAATCAGATTTGTTTTGTTAGTTGAGTTGTAAAACGTATAAAAAGGGTTCTAGGGTTCGCAAAAATATGCAATAAAAATCATGAGGACACAAAAAAGTTGTCCTACTTAATATCACCACTCAAGTTTTTACACTTTTTTAGTAAAAAATTTCAATTAACTTTTTTTTATTAGGTCGTCCAATAAGTTTTGAGAAAAAGCACGTGGATTCGCTTTAATTTTCAAAGTGCATCATTTGGAACATTTGACAATGATGTCTCTACGTGTCATATACCATTTTGTAGCCCGTTCTCTCCTCTTTTGAATGTCGTATTAACCGGCTCTTTGTTATAACAAAATTGGACCAAAAATAAAAAAACAAATAATTTTTCAAGTTTGGTAAATTTATGCACATTTTTTATTTTCCTATTTTTGATCCTATTTTTCAATAACAAAGAATTGTTCAATATCACATTTTAAAGAACAGAGAACGGGCTACAAAATAGTATATGACACGTAGAGACATCATTGTCAAATGTGCCAAATGATGCACTTTGAAAATTAAAGCGAATCCACGTACTTTTTCTCAAAACTTATTGGACGACCTAATATCAATAGTTCTTATTCGCCAGCTCAGTTCGAAAATTTACAAGGATTTTGATTTTGTCGATCATTTTTAAGAAATTTTGGTCATTTTGAATCCTTTAAGCTATGAGCGTGCCCAAAGGGGGTATATACACATTTGCTTCTCTACTTTCATTAATTTATCGGACAATTTAATTCTTGTTGTCCATAATGGTTTTTACTGTTGAACATAGAAGACCGAATTTCTCGGTGAGATCAGCCAGCATCTTAACTGTTGCTGATGCATCAATGATTTCTCATTTCGTTTTTAGAGTACTGTTCATTCTCACTCCTAAAAGTTAACTGCCGCCTAGAATCTGACACTTTGTTCACCCCAGATTTTGTGGTCTTTTGCCAGTTGTCTTTGTTCTTTTTTGGTCTAGTTCGAAGAAAAAGATGCACTCAGCCAAATTGATCACAATTACTAATGCACTCAGCCAAAGCATTCGTCATCGTTTAAGTAAGGTCTTAGACTCTGGTGAATTATGGTCATGTCCAATCTATTTGGCTGCAGCCGTGCTCGACCCACTTGTTGCTTTCGTCGATACAAAAAGAAAGTGTAGACAGTGTGCGAAGAGCAATACGCGCTATGGTAAATAATTCAACCATTTTCTTGAGTATAAGTTTCTTAAATCAGCATGATTTGTTCTAGCATACAAAAATAACCGCACATGAAGCTTTGGAAATACGCACCGTGCAACAAAGAATTAGTTCTATTTTCGGTTTCCGAAAAATTCACGCCGTCGCGAAAAAACTGGATTCGCTGGATGAAGAGTTAAATAAGTACATTCCTATGGTTTCAAAAGGTTCAGTAAAAACCAACGCTTTCGAATTTCGGAAAGGAAACCAAGTGGTACTTGGAAATATCTTGATTTATCCTAATTATAAAAATCTTTTGGCTATTCCAAAACATTGCATTCACAGTGTTGCCATGTCCTGCCACATCTGCAAGCGTAGAACGACTTTTTTCGGGTGTCACATTGAACACAATTGGACACAAGGGCAAAACAGGAGTCCTTCTTAATTTCAACAAAATGCATATTGTATTATAATATAAGCGTAATTAATGTTTGAAATAAACTTTTTGAGTGAAAAATTTTTTGATGCTTCTGGTGCCGGCACCGGTGCCGATTTTTAGATATTTGAAACACTGGTTAGGACGGACTCAGATATGAGTCTAAGATACGTTCCATTCCGTCCTAACATACGCTGGCCTGCTCTTGCCTAAGTCCAAAACCAAAAAACTAACAAAAAACAACAGAGGGGACCAACGCAAAACAACCCCCTTTTATTGTATGGCCAAATTATTTAATTAAATGTCAAGGGAATATATGTTCTACAGGAAAGTTAAAATAATCAAAATAATTTTAAGGAAATTATTTTAATGATTAGTTGTTGTTGTCAGATGTTGCTTTATTTATAAATTTACAATTTAAGATTCCGCAAACTCTGACACACTCTGAATGATTTATCAGCCGGCTAATCAACATGTAACTACCATCGAAATACCGGCGGCGTCGGAGGTTTTTAATTTCGAAAATTAAAATTCCGAATTTCGAAATTTACCGACGCCGACGGCGGCGTTTTTTTTTCATTTTTGGAAACGCGCAGGTATGCATATGTGAATGTGGTCGAACATAATATGGTCGACCATATTTTTGCTTAAATTGCGCAAACTGGTCCTTTCTAATCTTAAAATTTTATTTCGATATTTGTGCAATCATTCTGTATGTTTTGAATGTAAGGATTGTTAAATTCCTTTCTCCGCATTGCCCAGTTAAAATCGTATGTTTCCCAAAGAAACATACTTCCAGTCATTTCCCAGCAAATAGTCAGTTTGAATTGACATTTGTATTGCGAAGACATTAGAGAAATGGCGAACAAACAAAATTAAATCATTCTACAGGGTGGCCCAACATAAACGCATGAATTCATTTTCGCCATAACTTTTTTAATTTACGGTACTTTGACGAGATCTTTTTTTATATGAAAGCTGAATGGATGAGAAACCGAATGACACCAAACTTATTAATTTTCGTGTTTTATCACTGTTAAAATCATGTTTGATTGAAAAGTTAGTTTTTATCATTTACCCAGATCTACAGTGTTGAAGGGAAGTTCATTTGTTCAGATTTTGATGCCTCACAAAACCCAAGAAGTCATAAACATTAAAATCTGAACAAATGAACTGATCTGAAAATCTGATGAGTCATTCGACACACTTCGACTTCCCTTCAACATTGTAGATCTGGGTAAATGATAAAAACTAACTTTTCAATCAAACATGATTTTAACAGTGATAAAGAACACGAAAATTAATAAGTTTGGTGTCATTCGGTTTCTCATCCATTTAGCTTTCATATAAAAAAAGGCACTCCCAGAAATTAACACTATTGATTATAACACAAATTGATTATAGCACTAATTGATTATAACACAAATTTATTATAACACAAATTACCGTATTCTCTCTATTAGTTCCACACTCTCTATTAAACCCACACCCCCAACTTTGAGGACCTGTATCTCATCTCAGAGAAAAAATTCAACAAAGCTGTTTATTGCATTGTCTTAACTCCCACGAGCTCTACCGATTCTGTTTTTCGGATTTTGGATTTTAACTCAAAAATCTCGAGATCGACCCCAAATTTTTCCGATTTTCGGACGATTGAAAAATGATCCCACATGTGGAACTAATAGAGAGAATACGGTAGTTCTAACACAAATTATCTTGAAACAAAGTGTTTTTGAACAAAATGGTTTTGCAACAAACAGTTCTGGAATTAATTAGTTATGTCTTTTCTTTTGATGTCGTTATTCGAGAGTTTATGAGTTTATTTCCTTGCGCTCCCCATTGTCATCTCAGAAATAGTGAATGGTGGGGATTCGATTCGAGCACCATTACAACTGTGAGTATATTTTGCACTTGTGCCGAAAGGGTGGAAGCAGTGGCTGATGTTACATACCAAGTAAGGAGAAAGCTTTATCCCATGCCTACATGCTTTGCTCCCGAAAAAGTCTCGCCGTACCTATGATCGACTCTTTGCCACCGTACAGCAGTTGATTCTAGAAACGAGTGTTAGGCATGCCCACATGGATTTTCAAAGAACTTTGATTGCATCGTTCGAGCACCATTACAACTGTGAGTATAGTTAATTGATTACTGATGTATTAATTTTGCGTTTGCTCTATTTAGTAGCTGAGAAACATTTGCAAGGGCTTTGTATAGGAGGGTTCAAAAGCTAAGCTTGACGCGAAAGTACAAGGAGGGAGGGAATTTCACGGTGCTATTCGACATGTTGAAATCTTTGGGTAAGTTACTTTTTTGCCATGGATTGATAATCATTTTACATAAATGTCTGGTCTATGTTCCTACAACTGATCTACATGATGCATTCGATTCAATTATCCTGCAGTGCACTCTCAATGCTGATGGAACAGACAAGTTTGAGGCGGGCGAATCAAGGTTTATCGATTACTTCGTGCAGGTGTATTGGGGGTTTAATGGTACTAATGCGTTTTGCAATATGTTACTTGCAGACATGGCTCGGGCTCATCGGAAGCCGGCGTCCAATGTTTCCCAATCAACTGTGGAACTGTTTTGAGCTAACTAAGCCGAGCTCGTTCGTCTTCAAAGCATGCCGATGAAGTTGAAACCCGTGGACAAGTGCGTCGCTCAGCAAAGCAAACAGTTGGCTGAGAATTACAATGCAGAAGGAATGTTAAATTAGTTCATTAGTCAGGCAAATTTCACTGTTATGAACCAGTTTTGATGTTGGATGGATGTATTTGTTGTTGTAAATTCGGAGATAATAAAATTTAGTCGTGGGATATACTTGTTTAGCGGAGGTGTGATATTAAGATAATAGAAAGTAAGAGTGCAGAATATTTTCTAAATTTAATTTGTTCAGATTTTGGGAAAATATGGAGAAAATGGCTAAAATTTGGACATTTCAACAATATGATGAAGATTGAAGAGCAGAATTGAGTGTCATAACGAATTATACCAACTTTATTTTCTCCAAAAACAATTGTTTTAAAAAACATTTTTTTCCAGAACAATTTGTTTCAAGATATTTTGGGTTAGAACTAATTTGTGTTATGATCAATTAGTGATATAATCAATTAGTGTTATAATCAATTGTGTTAATTTCTGGGAGTGCCTAAAAAAAGTACCGCAAATTAAAAAAGTTATGGCGAAAATTAATTCATGCGTTTATGTTGGCCACCCCGTATATCTGGATCCTTAGTTCTGTATGCTGCTCGATTCTCTGATGTCTAAGCAAACTTCACAGTTAGCTCCCAGTGCACGTAAGTTCCTTTACTCTTATAGTATTTCTCCCAGCTCAGTGCTCAGCTACTTTAGTGATATATCCAGTCAGGAGCTTAGTGCATCTTCCAGCGTCTCAAGTCTTTCAAGGACTATTACCCAGACTGTTGTGTCTCCCGTTATTAAGACTCTTTCCATATGTCGAACCAGTGCTTCTCCAATGCAAGTGTGATCGTCTCCCGCACGGTTTCGCCCGCCGCCTCCAGTCACGCCTTCTCCACTACGCCGGTGAATAAGGAAAAAGCCGATAGTCTTAACTCAGTGCTAGCTACAAGTCAGCAAGATTCGCTCCAGTTTGACGAATAATCTCTAGCTCCAGCCCACTCCAGTTCAAGTGGTGGTTCAAGCTATCTCGAAGATCTCCAGCTAGTCGTTCCGCCAGCCAGCCTCGAATAATTCTCTGCGCCAGAACCTGGTCTAGTATCTCATTTACTCAGCTCTGTAATTGTATTTTCCCAGTCTGCAATAAAGGCTTCCTCCTTTTCATAGTGCTGCGAGTGGAAGTGGTAGTCCTACGGCTGGTTCTGGTACTGATTCCCCGTCCACTGAGGCGGATGACCAGTCGTGCCCTACCCTTCTTACTTAATTCAAAACATCAAAACAGTTAGATATTTTTGTCGCAGTTTTAATTTTTTCCTAAAATATTGCACTCAATTTTTTAAATTTGCGTTCAACAATCCGCAATTGGGTATTTTAGAATATATGTTCACTTAAGCCCAGCTTAATGTCCCTATGTGAAAGGTTAAATTTAAAGTTAATCAAATTGCATGACTTGATAATCTCCTATATAGTATTAGAGCTGTTTTGTTTGTCTGTTTGTCTGTGGACAATTGACGTTTTTGTTTTTTTTGGAGTGTTTTTGTTTGGTTTTTTTTGTCGATTTTTTTTTAAATTGAAGCTTGGAATCTCAGGAGTAGAATGGTTGTTTTGGATTTTGGTTTTGAAAAATTTTTTGGTTTCAATTTTTGGGTTTTAGTGAGCAAATTGTCGTTTTTTTCGTTCCGGAGTCAAAATCTCTGAGTTATTTTCAGTGCATTTCAAACGCGCCACTCTTAAAACTTAGCGCGGAATCTCAGCTTTCTTTAAAAAAAAATCGGGGAAAAATGACGACCGGAAGCCGGGGGTATTGACGCTTTTATGGAGGTGGTCAGGGAGGAGAAATCTAAATTTAGTCCTCCTTTTGAATTCGAATGTTTTTTGTCTCGAGAGGAAAGTTGTTCTCATATAGTGAGACGGTTTTCCAGTTGTTTTTTTGTCCCGAGAGGAAAGTTGTTTTCTCATTGTTTCAAGCTGTTGTTTGTTCATTGTGTTTGCTTATTGTGTCGAGCGGTTTTTTTTGTTTATTGTATTTTTGTCTGTAATAGGTTGAAGAAAGATTGAGTAGGTATGCCAGACGAGTAGGTAGGGTTACCAGGAGAGTGTGTAGGTGTACGAGTAGAGTGGGTAGGGGTACCAGGAGAGTGGGTAGAGTTACTAGCTTGACGTTTTTGTTTTTTGGAGTGTTTTGTTTGGGTTTTTTTAAATTGAAGCTTGAAATCTCAGGAGTAGAATGGTTGTTTTGGATTTTGGTTTTGAAAAATTTTTGGTTTCAATTTTTAGGTTATAGAGAGCAAATTGTCGTTTTTTTCGTTCCGCAGTCAAAATCTCTGAGTTATTTTGTGAGAGTAAGTGACCCAGGAGAGTGAGTAGGTGAGCCAGTAGAGTGAGTAGATGAGCCAAGAGAATGAGTAGGTGACCCAGGAGAGTGGGTAGGTTGCCAGGAAACTGAGGAGAGCAGTGGGAGAGCAGATACATGTATCGTGTGTTTTGAGTTTCTCCGATAGCATATTTGGCTGATTAACCATTTTTTAGAAAGCTTGAAATTTTTTATTGTGTTTGCACACTGACCGAGGCGAGGGTGGTCCGCCGACAGGCGGGCCCCCCGAGCTAGTAATAAATAATAATGCTTAAAATTTTAAATTGCAAGTTACCCCAATAAAACAAGGATTTTTTTCGAGAACTGATATCAGTGTTAAATTTTATAAAAGCCAAACATGAAAATTATCAGCAAAAATATATTATTCCCAAATGAGTTTGGATTCGTTCTCTGAGTTCAAATCACTTTCATATTTAGCAACTTGCTCCAGATAATCAAGTTGATCCAATTGTTTCGTATAGTAAATGGCTGTTTGCACAGCAGATCTTATGTATGGGTTCATGAACGTGTCAGGCGAATTTTTTCCTTCAGAAATAACCTGGAAAATTTTCAATTATACTACATTTTTAACTTTTTTCTTATTCATCTATAAAATAAAACAAAAAATTACGTATTTAAAAAGCATTTTCAGTAAAATTGGACCACTCGTTGTTCCCTCAATTTTTTCGAAATTTTTAGTTTTGGTCTCATTTGAAAAGGAGACAATTTTGAAATTTTGAAATAATCAAAGAATGTTTGACCCTACCGGAGTATCCCCCCCCAAATGAAACTTTTTTTAAAGTGTTTCCAAACACATCTCTAACCAACCAAGACCCCTGCGCCCCCGAAGGGGGCCATACTCCGGTAGCGCCGAATGTTTTTATCTGAAAATTTCTGTTTTAAAAATCTTGATATTTGTGTAAATTCTTAATTTTTTAACGAAAATCAATTTATATCGAAAAAATTGAGGGGACAAAAGCGTATATGAAGTGGTGCAATTTTACAGAAAATGCCTTTTAAGACTGTTAATGCTAGTTTTCATATCGAAAATGATAACCTAAAAAAGCTGGTCTGAAAAATCCAAAAATCAGTTAAAAGTACTTTTAGCTAGGATTGATGTTATCTTTAAAAAAATAGTCCTAGATTTCTCATGGAGAAATACGAATGCTCAAGATGTGTCGGAATCTTTAATAATTTGCTTAAAAAACTTTTTAAAGTCTATATACCTTTTTGAGATGCCCTATCGCTTTTCGAGCATCAGTTTCTTCATTTCTAGAGGCCAAGGAAGTCATATTGATGAAAACAAAGTTCTGACTTTGATAGTCTTGAATCAGATGCTTTTTGAGATTCACTACATCAGCTACTTGGTTTTGAGCGTTAGACAACGCTTTCACTAATCGAGAAGTGTACTCTAAAGAAATATTTTTAAATTTATATCAAACTTTTGGCGCTAGCTTGATATACCACCATACCCCCCCCCCTATCCCGAAGCGCTACTGTCATAAACGTCATCCTACCCCGAAAATTTTTTCTTGGGCACAGCCCTTAGGCTTACCCTCAAGGCCTTACTTACAAGAGCTTTTGTCTGACTTTTTTAAAACATTGTTGGTTTAAAACACCCTCCGAAAATTGGGAGTGTTATGGAAAAAGCGTCAAATTTTTATAAATGATAAATTTACCATCATGTTCATAACTTCCTGAAGGGTTTTTTTGCTCGGCTTGATTTTCATTCTTTTTGCTAAGGTTAACCCCTTTTTCACCAGCGAAATAAGCAGGGTCAGCATTAGGAAGCATTCCACTAGCAGCGAGATCAGTAGCTACACTTTCCGCCTGTTCAATAGCTGGTGGTGGTTGCAACTTATTTTTGATGAAGCTGGGCAATGGCACATGTCGCACAAACTTTTCTTTGAAAGTTTCTGTAGCATCATTGACCTTTTCTTTGACTCCTTCTTTAAATTCGTATGCTGGAATCAGGTAGGGCGTCACACCAAATGGGCCAAGGAAGAAGTCAAAGACATATCTGGTAGGAGGATACCTTAAAAATTGAAATAAAAGTTTCAGCTTACCAAAGCTCTGGAAAAAC
The DNA here is from genome assembly GCA_029231635.1 of Ditylenchus weischeri. Taxonomy (NCBI): domain Eukaryota; kingdom Metazoa; phylum Nematoda; class Chromadorea; order Rhabditida; family Anguinidae; genus Ditylenchus; species Ditylenchus weischeri. Next base: position 19,104 of record JAMRYI010000781.1, on the reverse strand, counting down.
TGCTTTGGTGTGCATGAGTGATTTTTTTTTAATTTTTCGACAAATAATGACCAAAGCAGTTTTTGAATTTGATTTAAAAATTACTCGTTGACCATTCTCTTGCGAAATCGAGGGTCTTCTCTACCATAAAGTACCATCCCGCCTAAAGCAACACCTCCAAAAACGGCAGAAGTTAAAAGTAATTTGCGAAAAGCACTCATTTTCGGCTTTCCATCGTCTGAATGCCGGTTTTCAGAGGTGGATCCAATAGGTGGATATCGATTGATGTCCTGCCGCACTAGACTTCGGTGAGTGGATACGCATTTTTGTTGATTGAACAGGATAATAAATTTATTATTGGGATTAGCATGACGAAGCAGTGAATAGAATTTGAAAAGAGAAGTGCTGCTTTTCGATAGCGACATTCAGATTGTTGAAAAAAACTTAAAAGATTTTTTCATTTGAATATGCAAAAACATTTATTTGAAAAATAGTACAAAGAATGGTAATTCACTTTGACCATACAGTCTTACCTCTATATAAAGATACCCCATATAAAGACACACACAAATTACACACTCCATATAAGAGCATATTTTTTTATTTGGTTGCTTATGAAAGATTTTTATACAACGGCACCTCTATTCAAGGACAGCATTTAGCCAGTGCCAAGAAACAAAACTAAACACTGGTTTAAGGCTTAGATAACGCTTAGGAGAGGTTTACAGTGTTCAAGGTTGGAATCGTTCAAGATGTTAGGAGGTGGGATGACGCTAGTGGAGAATCCGTGTCCAAAATATGCCTTGGGCCCCCTGTTGTTTTTTCGTGAAAAGAGCTTGGTCCCACCTGTTCTTTTTGAATTGAAAACTTTGTTTTGAACCAAGGCATTTTTTGATAAGAAAAACAACAGGGGGACCAAGCTCTTTTTCACGAAAAAACAACAGGGGACCAAGGCATATTTTGGACACGGATTCTCCACTAGAGCCGGTGGGATTCTGAGCGATTGAGCCATCGCTGTTTCACAAAAGGTTTACCTTTTTTAGTAAACCCCTGAAAAAGTAGTTTTTAGTGCCTTTTCACCGCTCTGGCGTGAAAGTCTGAGCAATTTAACATATTTTTTACTTTATTTAATCGTTATCCCGCGAAATTTTGATTTAACACGGAAAAGACCGTACGTCCCAAAGGTATATTCTTGTGCAGAATTTCACGCTGTGCACGATTGTTGAAAAAATTGAAAAACAAGTCACTCTATGACTTGTGACTTGGATTTTTATTAGATTTTTATTTTTATTTTTTCTTTTGGGGTCAAGGTACCTTCAACATCTGATTTACTAAGTTACAATAAATTTAAAAAATTGACATTTTATGAAGAAAAGTAGGTGAAAACACTTTTCTATCGTGTTGAACGTGTAGGAAATGCTTAAAAATGGTTAAAATGGTGTTTTGAAAAAGTTCAAAAAAAATTTCATTTGGGGTGGGGGGTTTACTCCGGTAGCGCTGATTTATGTATTAAAAAAATTGGCATGATCTACCCCTTTGAAGTTGCATAGGCGAAAATCGTGACGGGGCAGGAGTACCATAGAGTGACTTGTTTTTCAATTTTTTCAACAATCGTGTTCAGCGTGAAATTCTGCACAAGAATATACCTTTGGGACGTACGGTCATTCCCGTGTTAAACTCCCATAATTACTAAAGATAATCCACAATCTAGTGGGAAAATTCAGAAAATTAGTGGGTGAGTTCAATTTTAGCCGAAAAATGCTGGTCCAAGTCTCTAACGTGCATACCCTTTAAAGTCAAATTATTTCAGTCTTTTTCGAATTTAATGCTTAACCCTAGGACAACGGAGATTTTAGATCGATTATTTTTAAATTCCTTTAACTTTGAAAAAACATGTGGCTATGGAGTAAACTTTTTTTGTAACTTATACATTAATGTCTGCAGAACATTTTTGTTTTTTATATATTTTTTCAACCCCCTTTTTTAACAGGAAATGAAATTAATCTTCGAAAAACTAGCATCTTTTATCGGTGGGGTCGCCGCGACCCCAGACTAATTATCGCAAGTTTTATGCTGACTTTACTGTTCGTTAAACATAGATGTATACAACTTTTTTGCAGCATTTTTATGTTCTTTCTGATGGTATCGATGGTTACCCAGAAAGATCTAAGTTTTCTAAAAATTTAGCCATTTTCTGAACGATTATTTTTTCATTCCACATAAAAATTTCTATCAAATGCATCTGGTAGAGGAATAAATTTACTACAATCCTGCAATACTAGATTTGAAGTATCAGATCTGCGCTTGATTTAAGCCTTGTCTGATTTTAAAAAAAGTTGTGAAAAAGAAAAATAACCATTCATAAAATGGCTAAATTTTCCGAAAAGTTTGATCTCATTGGGTAACCATTAATAACATCAGAAAGAACGTTAAAAATGCTACGAAAAAGTTATATACATCAATATATAATAAACAGTAAAATCAGCATGATACTGGCACTAATTAGTCTGGGGTTGCCGGTGACCCCACCCGTAGTCCTAGGGCTAATATGCATTCAAATGTGGTTCTTGTTACTTATGTACACTCAAAAAGTATGTGACCAAAAAAACAAGGTATGATTTTTTTCGAGTCATAATAAAAAGCTATATGAAAAATGTTTTTAAAAATGACATGGGGTCAAGAAATTTGGCCGATTTAAAATAGTCATGTATTTTTGCGACGTATAAATTTTGGCTTCTTTTCCCCTTGGTCCTTCTTGTGTTGTTTGCAGGTCTAATTGCTTGCTGAGCAAACGACAAAGAGTACCAACATCACATAGCAAAAATTTTAGTCAATCTGTGAAAACACAAAAAGGCTATAACTGTTTAAAACCGGCTGGATTTCGTGGCCCGACTTGTATTAAGTATCAGTCTCTTGTATAAAAAAATAATTATTTAAAATTTTTATCGAAAAATGCAGTTTAAGCCCTAGAACTATATTATAACTAAGTTGGTAAGAAGTGTGTTCAAAAAACGCTCAATTTGATTTTTGAACGCTTATTTCGTCAACAACATCAAAATGCGATAGTTTTGGCATTGAATAATGAAGCAAAATTTCAAAATGCAATTGAAAGACCTAAGAATTTTTAGTCATTTTAAGTTTTTTACAATACCAAATAAAAAGAAGTAAAGAACACAATGTGTATTATGTTTCACCAATCATAATTCTTGAAAGATTAGGCAGCTGTATTATTTGAGGCTGTAGCTGAAAACACACACCAAAATATTGGTTTCCCCAGGTATATTCGGTGATTTGTGTAATTTAAGTCAAAATTTTGCGAGAAAACGAATTTTTCAGTCAGAAATTACGTTCAACTGGTCAGAATCCCACCTTAGAGTGGCCAGAAGCGCCTGAAAGTTGTTTTTAGGGGGTTTACTAAAAGGGTGGGGTAAACTTTTTTGGATCGGATCAGAATTACCGTTCGATCGGATTAATCACTCAGAATTCTGCCCTGAACCACTCGAAATCACTTTAAACCTGGAATTTTGAGCGGTTAAGCCGATCGGACGGTAATTCTGTTCCGCTCAATCGCTTTTTCGAAAAAATTTTACTCCCCCTGTAGTAAAACCCCAAAGAACCAACTTTCAGGAGCTTCTGGCCACTCTAGGGTGGGATGCTGACCAGTTGAACGTATTTTCTGACTGAAAAATTCGTTTTCCCGCAAAATTTTGACTTAAACACAAATCACCGAATTTGATGGGCGAATTACAAAATTCACTGGGGAAATCAGTGATTTGCCAAGGGAAACCAAGGAAATGTAGCTTAAAATTGAAATTTACTGGGGGAAGAATAAATTTACTGGGGGAAATCAGTATTTTGAAGCGTGATTTCAATTTCAGCATATCATCTGATTTTGTGATGAAGTTTATTCTTTTTGTTGCCAGAAAATTAAGAACTTCGTTGTTACAAATTACAATTCACACGCAACTCTGGTCTTCCCTCTATATGGTTTCGGTTCTCTTCTTCAGTCCAAGGTCTTTTATTTATTTATTTATTTAGAATGGTGCAATAATTGAAATCCAGTTAATTTTATTATATGAAAAAAGCATACAAGTTTATACACTAAATAATATTGTTATTTCAGTATTTGTTAGGATCGATCCACGTTTATTTGTTTTTTATTAATCTTTTATTCAAAGGGTCATGACTGAAAACTGGCGCTTCTTCGCTTTCTGATGGAAGAGGCTGTCGAGCCCAAAAAGGATTAGATACCTGTAAACAACATTTTACTTAAAAGTTACTTACCGCAATTCTTCTAATAGAAACCCCGTCTCTAGTAGTAACCCCCACCCCTATTTTTTGACTAAGATTTCAGAGTTAGGGTTATTTTTGATTGACAATTTCAAGATTTTTAGAGGATTGACAAATAGTAACCCCGGGGCTTCTATTAGAATAATTACGGTATTACTTATTTTGTATAACAGTATTTGTTAATTACCATAAACAAAACAGTGGCAGCATAGCTGACAGTCACCAGTGCAAATAAATTTGCGACCAGCATTTCAGTACAGAATTCGTTATTTTCAGTCCAGCAGGTCACTTAACAATTTTTTATTAGAAATAACCAAGTCACACATTTAAAAAAATACGATATGCTCAAAAGTTTTGCTAAGAAATTTACTAAAATTTTCTCGAAACTTTGGTAATTAACTGACAATTTGGTATCCACTTCGATGATTTGAGGCGTGGTGGAAATGCTAATTAAAAAACTGGCTTTACGTATACTTTAAAAAATTTAATAAATATAAGCTTGGTTTTTTTCGAGCTTCTTATTTTTTAAAAAGCAACTTTTGTTTGAAAAAAATCAGCTAGAAGTTTGAGCAATAGAATCTATAAGTATGCTTGAATCTTTCGATATTGTGAAAAAAAATTACTTGACCAAGCAGAAAACTCAGCAACTCCCATTAAACTGGCAAATGCAGCTACTAAAAAGATTATCATTCCTGTGAGACGATGGGAGGCAAGACTCTTAATATATATATTTTTTAAATTTATTGTAATTTTTTTAAGTTTTACTTTTTTCTCCATTCCATTGGTATTGAAGGCACAACAAAGAATGTAAAGCCCATTGTCCACTGGAAGGCATACAAACCCATAGCCAGCAGACCCACCCAAGAGTGAACAGTCATAAAGTTTGTGACTGGTGCAGGCTCCCCATTAGGTTTTCGGTTAAGGTTGTGAGAGTCATAGACTGCCTAGAAGGACAAAATATTTTTAATCTGAATAAAGAAAATTCGACCCTAGTATAGAATACCCCTCCCCCCAAACTTATGCCTTCTAAAACTTAAGTAAAGAGCACCCAAATATATGTTCCAGACCCCAGAAAAAGTGCGTAAAACACTTATTAGTCACAACTTCCATACGCTGGCCTACCCCTAAGCCTAAGGGCTAAGCCTAAACTTGTTGTTCCAAAGGGTAGTTACAACGATTTTTAGAAGGTCTGATTTGGGGGTATTCTATACTAGCGCCGAAAATTCAAATTATTCGTAGCATCTTGTCTTGTACTTTGTTAGTTTTGTTACCCTAGTTTTTTAATGTTAAAAGCATAGATAGAGTCCGGTGAGGCGTCACCCCTCAACCTCGACGACCAGCTAAACAATATTTTCAATCTTTTGGCTAAAAAATCCAAAAATTGGGGTAAAAGAGAGCCGGCCCTAGATGTAGGTCGACCTTTTGTGGTTGGCGTCTTATTAAAACTCAACTATTCAAATTACGATATGAAAATCAATAAAAAAATTGAGTGTATAGGGTGTCCGGAAATCACGCGCACATTTTTCGATATTTAAATGTAACATGTCACGCACATCGACTTTCATTAATTTATGCTGTCTGCATGATGTACTGTATGTTTTTTAATATTTCTCAGATAGTCTTTTAATGCTTTTTTCGTTTAGATCATACCTGACAGCAAAAATCAAAAAACTGCTCGAAAATATTCTCCGTGAAAAGTTCAAACTCGGGCAAGGAGGAATGTGCTGAATCAGTCTGTCTTTGTTTTTTCGTCGCATTTTTTCATTTATTTTCTTCTTTTCTCTCGAGATGCTGTGTCAAAATTTAAGAGATTTTCGTGGGTAGGGTCCCGAAAACAGAAATCGACCGGGCAAGGAGCTACATAAACAATTTTTTTGATGTGCGCGTAATTTCTGGACACCCTGTAGTTTTGATTTTGGAAAAAATAAATAAAATACCTTAAGTCCTAGTAGCATTAAAACAACACCACAAGCTTGCATAGTTCCATGGATAGTCTTTGTGTATACTTTTCTTTGATAGCGAAAACCTCTGTACATCAAAATAGCTTCTCCATTAATAAAAAGCAAAGCAGTGCTCATGAGAAAAGGATGCCAACGGAACTCCTTACCAGGATTATCTTGAAAGCCGAAACTAAAAATTTTTTTTATAATTTTGACTGCTTTGTAAAGCAATTAAAAAAAATGAAACCCCACCCTCCTCCATAAAATCCCATCCAGCTAGCAATCAAAGCAAGAGCGGCCACCATTAGTGCTTGAATAAGAATGTAAAGACGGTCAAAAAGCTGATAGTTACGCCCCTCATCTATTTCATTTTTCCAGATATTTTCTCTAGCCTGCTGAATTTCATCAGTACTGCTGTACTGGGTCGACATTTGGCTGGTTTTAGATCTGTATTGCATTTTTTTAAATAAATAGCAAAAAATTTGATACCGAAAACAACATATCTGCTCAAACCTCAAAAAGGCTACAAATAAACAGCAAAGAAATTTCTAAAGAGATCGCATACTAAAAAGAGAGAGTATTCGACCAGAGATTATTTTCTAAAGGAGGAAAGTAGGAAGAAACAAAAACAACTCTTTTTTCAACGTGTTTTTACAAATTCAAATTTAAAAACAAAAAATAAAATTGATATTTTTATTAGAGACCGCATCTCACCTTGGTTTCAAGTTGCTTCTTCTGTAGTCATAAACATCACTGGCAACCGAAAACACTTGCTCACTTGGCTGACTTGTTGCTGGAGCCGAAAGAAAAATACGCGCAAGTTTGGCTAAGTTTGGATAGAGTAATTGGTTCGCCTAAATTGAATTAAGCCGAAAGGATAACACCACTAAATTATTTTCTTGATAAATTGCGCCTTCGGGATTTGACAAATTTCGGGATCGGGATCGGGATTTTTGGCCAAAATCAGGGCGGGCAGGACGGTATCCCGCCCGGGATCCCGTCCCGATGCAGTCTCTAATTTTTATTATAAATGATAATTGTAATAATTGAAATCAAAAAAGTAAAATAGACCAATGAACCTTACTGTTTGACAATTAATAAGTCAACTACAGATTTTTGGTTATTTGTATAATTATTGTATAATAATACATACTCTCTTTTTATTGTTTACATAAACTAACTTTGAAAGAAGCCGTCGTTATCTCCATACTATTAAAATATTTGTCATGACTGATAATTTTTGTTAAGTAGTTTTTTGTTTACTAAAAAAAAGACAATAGGGTAATTTTGATTAAAAATTTTGAGCCTCGGTTAAATTTGATACTTTTTTATACCAATTTATTGCATCAAACGATAGTCCCGTTAATCCCACCAATAAATATCGAACAAGTTCATAATATCGCAATCATAATTTTTTCAAAACATTTAACTTGCTTTTTTTCAGGGATGTCTTAGAACTTTTTGGAACTTCTATTTTTATCGGAACTCTAGCTAAGATGATCATTAGCAACTTCAAAATATAGCCTTCATACCTGCTCACACTTTGAGCTTATGTTTGCATGTGGCCTTGTCCACAAAAATACGAAAAAAAGAAAAGTTCAGAAAAGTCTTTAAAGTTGCTGACACTTTAGATCCCTTTTTTAAGAATGGTCATGATCCAGGGCTGCCATTTGGGTTGATTAATCAGAAATAGGTTGATCTCAAACACCAGAAATTCTTAAAAGTCTGATTTTTTTAAAGATTTGTCTGATTTTCGAAAAGTTCAGTTGGAAGCCCTGTCATAATCAGTTTTCGGCTCAAAATAACAGTAGAAAATATAATCAAATCAATATAAAAAGAAAGAACATGAAAAAGATATTCCACTTTTGCCCGATTGTAGGCCGCAAAATGTTCCAAAATCAGATTGATTTTGGAACCGATTTTTGTACCTGTTCCAAAATCGATTCGATTTCTGTACCTGTTCTTTAATCGGTCTGATTTTTCTACCTATTGTAACATAGCATTTGTTTTTTTACCCGATTTTTACTAGTTTTAGTTTGATATGTTTGTAAGATGAGGGGGATTTGCAAAATTTTGTCGAGACCCCTTGGCGCAATATATAGACTTGTTTTATTGTCCATATTATTTTCTTCTTTAGCTTTTGAGAACCATTCTAAACATTTAGAATAACGCCAAACTGCTCAAAACTACCCTGAATACTCCATACCCAAAACCACTTTAGACCACTCAAAGTTATCTCAAATCACTGTAAACACCCGAAACTATCTCAAACCACTCAAAACCACCCTTAATAAGTTTGAACACTCTGAACCACTCGAAACCAATCCATATCAGCATGAACAGCCTAAATCGGTCTGAGAACTTTAAAGCACTGAAAACTACCCGAAAACACCCTAAAACACCCTAAAAAATCACTTTAAACTTCCTTAAACTGTTTGGCTGTATTCTGTTAATTCCAAAAATTCCAGCTGAAATAATAGGGCAGCTTTTAGCAAGCTGCGACTTGTAAGCATCACAGGTGTAGCGAGGATTTCTGACAAGGCGTGGAGGAAAGGGGAGGCGGTTTACCACACCCGCTCCCTAAAATTCTGACGGGGATGTAGGCACGTGCGCACCACCAACCACCCTCGAGATAATGTCTGACCAAAATCTTTGAATACAAAGAAAGAACTGAATGTCACGGTTATTTCGACCTTAAATGCAGAAATACATTAGTATAAATTCGCGACAAAGTATGCAAAAGAAACCTATAAGTTGTAACACGACTTTCCTGTGACTTTTCCCCCGCTAAAAAATTTTGATTTTGACACCGGATTCACGTTCAGCGTGGTCGTTTTTCTAACAAAACTGCTTCTAAAATTGAAAAATTACAGTTAAATTAATTAATTGAAAAGGCTAACTTAATTAAAGACACGAACTTTGTCGTAGAAACAGACTTTATTGGGAGTGAAGATTTGATTATTATAGATTCTAATGTAAACTTAAGTAGTGTCTGCGATATACCTCAAAACAATGGAATAGTTAAGAACACATTTAATTCAAGGTAAGTGATAGTAAACTCGATTCTCAATATAAGAGCACCTTTCAAATTTGTTTCCACCGAGGGTGCGATACTTTTTGTCGAGCATGATTGGATAGTATAGTCCTAGGATTTCAACTTTGCCGGTAGCTTTCGTGAAAGTTAAAAGTTTTGCGGTTGAAACCCGCGGGTCTTGCCGCCTTTTTTAAAAATTTTCACATCGAGATCCATTGGTCTTTATGTATGAAATATCAATCTTTTCCAAAATGATAAGAAAAATAGAAATCTTAATTTGATAGAAATTTTTTAAGTTACTTTAAATGGATTACCAGTCTATAGACAACTACTTATGATTTTCTTAGGTAAAATAACGTGTGTAAAATAAGTTGGGAACTGATTTTTAAAGTTTATGTTTTATCAGTTTCAAGATATATCTCCTTTCTACTAGTATTATATTGTAGCTCTACATCTTCTCTTTCTAATAGCATATAAAGTTTAGCTGGGTTGGTTTAGAAAAATTAATATTTGGTTCCAAACACTTGTGAGGTTATTTTGAGATGTTGACAAGCATTTTCATCTTTTAAGTGATCAAATTTTTTATTGAATTGAAAACTTTAGGACAAAATATTAGCACCATCTTGTAGCGCTACAAAACACATTTACCGTATTTCTTCTAATAAGCGAGCATGCCCGTTTATTTTCCAATCACCTCCGAGGGTGCCCGTTTATTAGAAACTGCCCGACTATTGGAGACTGCCCGTTTATTTTTTCGATCAAAATTTATTCGAAGACAGACAACAAAAAGAGGTAAACATTCAATAACACAAACATACGAATTCTAACCATCAAATTCAAAATGAAGACTGTCATCGGTAAGGTAGCCATTTTCTTCGTCTTGATCAGCATCAAACAGCAAAACATTTGTATTTTTCCAAAAATTCAGCTTAAAGAGTTAAGGTGTAGGTAAAATCGTCTTTTAGGGTGCCCGTTTATCGGAGACTGCCCGTTTATTTTCCAATCACCTTCTAGGGTGCCCGTTTATTAGAGACTGCCCGACTATTGGAGACTGTCCGCTTATTAGAAGAAATACGGTAACCATTTTTTGGAAATCTGAGTGTTGAGATATAGTGTTTTGAAAAAAATAAATTTCTTGAAAAACATGACTAAAATAGAAGTTTTAGTCGTTTTTTAAGAATTTGTTTTTCTCCAAAAAGCCATATGTCAACTCTCAGATCAAAAAAATCTGTTACATAAGTTTTGTACGTCTTGAACCGCGCTACAACACGTTAGATGTTACCGTAACTCCGTAATTTTATAAAGAGGTTGATCACTTAAAGCAATGAATACGCTTGCCAACTTTTCAATGTAACCTCACAAGTGTTTGTAGCTAAATAGTAACTTTTCTAAAATAATGCAGCTAAGTTTTATTTCTATAACTAAGAGAAGAGATGCAGAGCTACAAAATAGTGTTAACAGAAAAAAAAAGATTTCAAAATTGATAAAATATAAGTCTTTGAAAATCTGTTCTCAATTCCGTTACATTACTATTGACAAAATTAACGATGTCACTGATTGCGTACAGTTTTTTTCTACCTAGTTAAATCTTTTCAAAAACAAATGTAAAAGTCCTACCGTCATTTTTCAAAGTATTCTTGAGACCACGTTTTGAATTTCGCGATTTCAGCATTTAAGAGAAAGGACCCTTACATGAACGATCTTTACGCGTGAATATTGCTTGTTCACCAGCTTGAGATTTTCCTCTCCTAATTTTTTTTCTTCATTGAGCCATCTTTTCTTGGCTGCATCTGCACGAATTTTGGAGAGAGAAATTCCCCTTTGATTGAGGCACGTCTTTCTAGTAGAAACCATGTTTAGCTCTGAAATTTTTCTAAATTTCATTTGCATTGAAAACCTCGAATTTTGCATTTCTAGAGCATCTTTATATACCAAAAGAAAGCTGACAATCTCTTCTGTCAAATCAACCAAGAGTTTTACAAAAACCACACAATGACTTTCACCTTGACTTTAACCGCGACTTCGACTTTGACCTTGACTTTGACTTCCTGTGCGTACACACCCCATGACTTTGACCTTGACTTTGACTTGCTCTGCGTACACGTAGTGTAAAGGATTGTAAAAAAAATTTAGGTGCAATATTGAGTTGCTTGTTAAGTGCAAACAAAATATTTGTTTTAATAAAATTTATTGTTTAGATGTAAATCGTACTGATATTCTTATATACCATAGGAAAGCTCTTATATCTTACTTTCCCTAAACACTGTGCTTTTTTTAATATTGGAGTTTAGGCTTCGAAATATGGTCTATCTTTAATTTAACTAAGAAACTCAACACTTCCTGCCCCAACTTTGATAGCTGTTTGTAGGAATAAAAAACGGAATATAAAAAGCTACTATTCATTTTTAACTGAAAAAGATGAGAGGGTTATTGAAGACTTTCAGCTAATCAAACACAACGATTTTTCGATTATGCATATTAACTAAGCCATATTGAAGGAAAATACTTTTTAGCTCAACGGTTTGCATATATATATTTTTTTGTTAAAACACTATAATAATTTTTTGTAAAAGTATGTTACTTTATTCTGTTTATACTATCATTTCTATTTTACTTCCTTGTTTTAGTATAGAAGGTAAATATCTATTTTTTGAAAACTTCTGCTCCTTTCATATTTCTGCTACTTAACGCATTTTCCGGGGATCATCTATACAGGGTGACACAAAATTACTGCACCATTTGTCGAAAAACTTTTATTTAAAGTTTTTGAATTGAAATTTGTGCTTGCATTTCATTTACGTTACTGTGTTTAGTTAAAAGTGTTTGTATTCCTAAAAAAAACCTTTTGAACTTCTTCCAGGTCGCTCCCAGGTAGCTTTATTACTGTCATGGATTTTCCTGGGAAAATCGATGGGGCAAGGAGCTACCTATGCAAATTTTTCAAAAATGGTGCAGTAATTTTGTGTTACCCTGTAGTTACTAATAAGTTTATTTTGTATGAACATATGACTTGAATAGAATATATGACATAAAAAAGTTTGTTTTACTGGGGCATGTTATATCGAAACTCGAATTTTTAAAATTCAGGTTTCAAAAGTTAGAATCCTTTATAACACGTGTAAAAAAATTAATTATGAAAAAAATTTGTTAACTTTTTAAACAGAAATTTTTTAGATATAGCACGCACATCTCAACTTTACAGTTCAACTACTGCTTCAGAACTGATAACTTCAACCTCGCCATTGTTTACAACAACAAACTATTTAGACTGTCAATCTATTACTAGACAATACAATCCCCAATCAAAAGTTGAAGTTGAGCCCTACTTTTCTTCCAAACTTTTCTGCGACTCTGATTCGAAGTTTAATACACTTTTAATTGCTATTTTCACTATTATGGGTTTATGGCGAATGGTATTGCACACCAATTTTCTACTTGTCAGCAAAATGCGCTAAAGTCGTCAACTAGCGCAATTCATCTGAAAATTCCCTTAACTTTTTTGAATCAGCACACTAACTGTGACCTTGCAGCACAGCCTCCAAACTGCCAACCAACCAGCCGAACATTTGACTCGACCACTATAAGCATCAAAAAAGACTTGTTTAATAACACTTTACGTATACTTTACGAAATATTTGAGCTTCAGCAGAATACCCTGCAAAGAATCAATGTGTCTTGGAGTAGTGACAATGATTTTCAAATTCAATTTGTTGACAATTTTCGTGGTCAAATAACTATTCAACAAAAAGGTAATACAAGAAGCTTGTTTATTGAGTGCAAAGATTGTGGTGGAGATTGGATTAAGTTGACACAGGACTGTCAAAAGCTTGTTGCTAACTATTCCAACTCAGAAGTGGACTTTGTTAGTTATTTCGATGATACATTCATGAAAAAGTGTTCTGAAAAGAAAATTTTTTACAAACTAGTTCCACTAGTTCAAGCACATCAACTACAAGTTCACAAACAATCACTTCACAGAGCTCTAGTAGCTCGACCATGACTACTTTAAAACCCGGGCAAACTTCAACTATTGCATCGACTACTTTAACCCTGAATGAACTTACTGCAAGTGTCTTAAAACAGCCATTCGACCCTTTAACTCTGCATTGCAATATTTCAACACCATTTCCAAGTGGGTTGAAAATGCAAGAATGTGTTGGACATTGTGTTAAAGAAGATAATTATGACAGTTTACCGCTCAGCCCACAAGTGGTAAACATATATTTTGTCTAATTGAAAAGAGAAAAACAAGACTTTTAAATTGCTAATTACATGTAGGGCGATTTTTTTAGAATTTGACTTGACTATCTTTTGTCCTGTAAAACTTCTTTTTAATTTTTTTGTTAGAAAGCCCCGTCCAAAGCATTTTGTTTTTGCTCCGATTTTCTATTGTTAATTATCGCAAAGTGAAAAATCATGCTTTTTAAAGGAAATGTAAAAATATGTAGGATTTTCAAACCCTTGTCTTTTATCATTTAAATATCCAAAATCTTAGTACTATTTTAAAAAACTCTTTGTCTTGTTTCGAAAGGTTTATAAAAATTACCTATATTATTTCAAAAAATAAAGCATCTGGCTCTAAACACTTGTAAGGTCATTATAAGAAGTTGACAAGCATTTTCATCACTTTGACTGGTCAAAATCATGAGTGAATGTTTTGGGCTATTATAATATCTAAGCACGTTGTTGTAGCACAGTTTAAGAGCTAAAAAACCCAATTTACAGAAAAATTTTTAAAAATTTAAGTGTTAAAGCGCATACACAACGAGAAAGCTGTTTGCGGATGCTAAAGCAGACTACTCATTAGGAATCTCGGAAAAAGAACCCTCGCTTTTATGTTTATCTATCCTTTATTTTCCAATTCCAGGAAGACAACTCAACAGCCAGACAGGTATCAGACCGGTATGTACAATCAATTTAATAAGCACCATGGTGCTTAAGAAGTTACGTTCGCCGTGGGGGCGCTAGTCTATTTTAGAGTTTATCATGCAAACCGAATCGACTGGGCTCCTGGTGTCATCTCTCAGAAATTTGGATAGCGGATCTATGAAGTTCAAGCCTTTGATGGGAAGTTACATCGCCGACATGCAAATCAACTCCGACCTCGGATGGACTGGCCTCACGATGCTGTTTCTGCTCAATCTCCTCAGCCTGTTTTTAATCAAGCTATACCAAGGTCTTCTCCTGCTCAACATCGCTAGGTGGTCCGAAATCAAATGCTGTCCTGTAACTCAAGTGCTTCTCCGCGTCACTCTTATATTAATTGTTATCATTCGTTCCGTTATAATAAATCTTGTTGGTTCGCTCTGCAACTCTCTATATCTCTGCTCTCAAGAACAAAACACTTTTTAATTATTCTATCAGAAAGCCCTATTGGATATACGTCAAACGCACTTTATAGTAACGAAAAAAGATGTGACAGAAAATTATAGCCAATAGCAGAACACTTTTCATGAGAAATTCAAATAACATTTTGACTAAAAACTTTCTTCTTGCTAGGCAAACCTAAAATTCTGATGCCCGTCGTGGCAAGGAAGATAATGCAACATGATTAGGAGTCAACAATATGAACACAGATTGTTTAATGATTTTAATGCAAAAATATTCATTCCTGATTTTAGACGACAGAAAAGGAGTTTACAAAGGCACACTGTAAATATGAGTGTATGTGGTATAAGATATGCTTTCCGAAGGCTACTTGTAAAGACAGAACGACATTGCTGTATGTTTCCTAAACATTTTTTAGATTTTGATTAAAGAATTCAGGTGCTCAATGTTCCAGCCAGAATACTGCAATAAGCCATCTTGTAACAGGTTTTGTGTTAACAAATACTACAGCCATGATTATATTCGTTCTCGATGTGGAGCTACTTGTGCGATGTGTTAAATATTTTTTGTGAGATGTCGACAGTGCTCAGTTGTACTACTGGTCTTTTTCTTACAAATATACATGTGTAGAGGGTGAATCAAATAAACTTTACCATTTTTTAAAAACAATTTAAATTGATTTTTTGAAGCAATTTTTGAATGTAACTCCTGTTTCATCTACTGCCCTACAGCGTTTTTAATAGAAAATAATGTTCGTGGTGTGTTTGAGACCTAATATGAATTCGGGTATAGCAAAGAGTGTAAACTCTCTAAGCATAGAGCCTCTTCTTAAGCCCAGCAACAAGCAGATCAGAAAAAAACTATACTGTTGCGTACAAAAGTTACGTTGCGGTCAAAATTTTCCAGATTTTTTACGAAAAATGCCTTCTACAGAAATAATTTTCTAATTAAAATAAAAATCCAAATAGACAGTTTTGTAGGAAATTTCATGCTCTACAAAAGTGTCATTACTGTTTGAGATGTTTGTCATAAATTATGGTGAACAAAACTACGAATTCAAAAGAACCCGAAAAACAGAGTGCGACAAAAGTTACGGTCCCATATCAAATTATTCAGTACAACTCAACAAAACGACATTTTAATATTTTGTAGCATATCCCTGAGCATTTATAACAGCTTGGCACCTTCTCGGCATCGATTCGACCAACTTTTCTAGACACTCTTTCGAAATCGATTCCCAGGAATTTTTCACTGCATTGAACAGCTCCTCCGGTTTCTTGTGCTTGTGACCACCGAGTCTTCTTTCAGCTTCGTACCACAGGTTCTCGATTGGATTCCAGTCGGACGACTGAGCGGGCCATTTCAAAACGTCGACACTGTTGTCTTGAAACCATTTTGTCATAATATTGGCCTTGTGCTTGGGATCGTTATCCTGTTGGAATATCTGAAAAAACAGATAATGAGAATAAGAAAGAATGTTTTATCAATTAATACCAAGTTTTCATCTGAGTGCAAATGTTCCAATTGTTCCAAATGAGCAAGCATTGTTTCCGAGAGAATTTGTTGATATTGAAACCGATCCATCTTGCCATTTGCCAGTCTCAGAGGTGCTAGTCCATGCCACGAAAAGCAGCCCCACAGCATGATGTTCCCTCCTCCGAACTTGACTGTGCCCTTGGTGTACTTTGGATCGAAACGCTTATTGACAAGACGCCTCACATAACCTTTGCCGTCACTCCCAACCATATTGAACTTGGATTCGTCTGACCACAGCACACACTTCCAGTCATCTACGGTCCAGTTTTGGTGATCACTTGCAAACTTGAGGCGCTCCTTTACATTCTTTGCCGAAATGAATGGCTTTTCGGCTGGACGACGACCGAAGAGACCAACCTAGATTCATGAATTCAGCTATAAAAAGAAACAAGCTTTTCAATGCTACCTCAACTAATCTCCTTTGCACTGTTCGGCAGCTGATAATGCTTAAACCAAGCTCTTCCCTGATTTCCGGCGCAGTGAGGTTAGGATCTTGACGAGATTTTCTTGCAATCATGCGATCCTGTCTTAAATAAAAATTGAGAAATACTTGTGGTAGCTTGACATGATATTACTTAGCACTTGTCTTTCGACTCCGACCATTTTTCTTGTGCACTTTCGGATTCTTCTGACGCTTGTAACCACGATTAACGGATTGCTTCGGCATCCCCAAATGACCTGCGATCCTTGAGAAGCTCCATCTTTCATCTGTGTCGTGTAAGCGCACGATGAGCCTTTCGGTAACTTGATCAATCGATTTAGGACTCATCTAAAGTGAATAACGGATACAGTTACAACAACAGAGACAATAAACAGAGCCCGGAACTGATGAAAATATTATTCCTCAAAAAGAGCTATACTGTCATCAAGATTATCTACCCGAATCTAAAATGTAAATGTAGCGAAATATGCTTACTTTGTTGAGCACATTCTGCAGAATTTCTTTGTTTTAATCATGTTCTTGTTGATTGCCAATAACTAAAATAATTCCTCAATTTAAAAATCATATTCTCTTGAAAGTCTACACTGCTAACACCATTGAAAAATTCAACAAGCTTTTTGCGGATTTCTTTTGCATTTCGGCTGCTTTCTTCTCCATCTTCTGCGCCTGTTAAGCCTTTTTTCATCCATGCCTGGAGGAACGCCCTACGTAAGTTTGCTAATCCACTAAGTTTTTTTCATCAGATGCCCAAATTATTTTTGACGAATACGAAGAGTGGCTTGTCAATCAAGAACAATTTATCACTGGTAATCAAAATTAATACTTGTCTCAAAACATACACTGTTTCAGTAATAAAAGTTTAACATTTACACTCGTATTGTGAAGGCGTAAGTGTAAATGGCATCGTGAAAACCCCTTACATTTACACTTACACTGACGTGAAGGAGCCATGAGATACAATAAAAAAGGGTACTTATATGGTTTACACCCCACTTTCTAATTTTTGGTTTGTTACATTAATTCAAAACACTCAATAAATGCGGAAACAACAAAATTTTAAAGCTAACAAAAATAATTTTCGCAAAAAGGAAACTGCGAAAAATAATCTCCTGGCTTAAATAATCAAAATAGCTGTTACTTTGAGTGGTTTTAGCGTCAAATTGTTTTGTCTTTGTCGAAGTTGGCTAGTTGTCAGTCTTGTCCTGGTTAGTCTTGTCCTAGTTCCGTTGCATTTTTTCGCTGATCATTTTGGTATATTGTAGACCAAACTTTCGCTGAAAATTCGACAGAGAATAAACCAAACCAGCTGTCGTCAAACGTCCAAAGCAACAAACGGGACAAGTACCGGATTATCCATGAAATTCTGCACCAGAAGCAGTCGGTCTCACAGTCAAGGCTTCCCGTGTTAAGAAAACACTTACCAGGTTTAAGTCAAAATCAGCTTAAAATAGAAAACCTCTAAATTTGAGCTTAAGAAGCCGCAGTTTCAGAAAAATTACTTTCTCTATTCAAAGCCCCTCTCTATTAATGACCCATAGCCTTTATTTTCAAAGTTAATTTTTTCCGGGTGAACAATTTTAAGCTTCTATGTGGGTTGAAAAGAAAATTTTGGGCATTTAAGAGAAAAAATATGTAATTTTTTGTTAAGCTTTTATTGATAATCGATAAAATTAGAAACTGTTTTGTAAACAAAAAGCTATATTGAAAATTTTAGGCATTTGTTCTTTTTATGGCAGGTTGCGTTACTATTATTTCTACTATCGTTTTTAATACGGAAGAAAGAAATGAAGCAGGCCTTTCGGTGTTTTTTACAGTACCTACGCACTGGATTCCAGTCTTGAATCCATTAATCACCATTATGATCGTCAAAGCATATTGTTTGTTTTCGAGTTCACGCTGACAAAATCCTACACTTTGGTTTTGGCACGAACATACGAACCATTATAATACAAATTCACTTGAATTTTTAAGTCAATTTAATCTGATTCGATGATCTGCTGCAAATTTCAATGATTATGTTTTTAGTGGTGAAACACTGTATCGTTTGTCGAATTCTACGTGTTTTTTTCCAAGATATTTAGAAATTGTCTAAAAGCTTTAAGATCTATGCTTTGGATCAAGTCTTTTTTTGCTTAATTGTCAGCTTTTGCTTTCTGGTCCTTTGACTATTTTAGGCAAGCTATATGTTCTCAAGTTTGATCTTGTTCATATCACAATGGGAACAATCAGGCAGGGCAAATAGATAAGGTACTATTTAGTGGTGGAAAATAAATTTCAGTAATTTTTTGTGAAACATACAGCGTGACACAAAACTACTGCACAATTTTCGAAAAATTTGCGTAGGTAGCTCCTTGCCCCATCAATTTTCCCGGAAAATCGATGACCGTGGTTAAGCTATCTGGGAGCTGCCTAGAAGAAAAACAAAAGATTCAATGAACAATGTAGCCGTGTTTTAATGTAGCCGTGTTTTTGACATCATACACATGAAACATTTTCGGCAAGAAAAATCGATTGGCGAAAACAGTGTTTTGAAAATCGCTCTTTGAAAACTTAAA